>JMRO03000044.1:0-73440 GCA_000743665.3 Scytalidium sp. 3C | reverse complement strand
CCCCCCCCCCCCCCCCCCCCCCTTCACCCAGAAGCCACAGACTACTGATTACTCCAATGTTTAACTTGACCCTAAAATGGCTATTCCGAACCGACTATGTGTGGTAAATTATGCTTTCAACATGATTGGCCCCAAGCACAGACCATAACAACACACCCTGAAAAGCCCTAAAGTCGAAACAGCCATTGAACCGATGTTTTCCTATAAGTTGAGAAATGTTACAGCCTCTGATCTACCATGTACCAGGGATAGATTGGGCAAAAGATTATTCAATAAGCCAAGTAATCGAGCTCAAGACATGCCAAATGGGTGCCTCAGCAACACCATTCTACATTGATGAGCCACTGCCAATGCTCTCGACGCCAGCATTCGAGACAGGAAATGTATGTCAGGCACCTCTACTACTCCATTCTGTGGATTTTGACATTTTATAGACAGACACTTTCATTTTAGAGGCATCATATATGACCCCTGAGTCATAACTCTATCCTCCGAGGCTATAACAGCATTTATCAGCAAGCGCCACGAATGATTTCAAAAGATGAAGAAGCCTTTATTGGTTATTGTCTTGCGTGGAATAAAGTTTGTTGAGAAGCATCATTACTATGGAGAAGAACACCTCTTCCACGCANATCGAAAAGGCTATTGGGGTCCGAGGGGTAATGGACCACGAAATTGCAGGCCACCGTAAGTCAAATGACGCACTAACACAAAACCGCATCTATAACTGTGTAGGCGCTTTTGAGCGGGATCTATTGGCTTTCAAATCTCACCTTGAAAATCTTCGAACCCACAAAATTAGTTTCCAATCAAGTCGTATCCTAGAAATGATGGACTCATTCTCAGATGCACTCTGTAAACATCTTATCTCAGAGCCTAAAGCAATTGTCGCTCTGTCTCGCTTCTCTACACCTGACAACCCTATAGACATTGCCAGTATTGCTCTAGGACAGGGAAAAAAGCAAGTCACCATTGATTTCACCTTGAATGTGATGCCAGTTTTCTTATTAAACATGGAAATCGTGGACTTTGAAGATGGGAGATGGAGGAAGTTTCCCCCAGTATATGGACTAGCAAGATGGATTCTGAAAAGTTTGATCCCGATGTGGAATCATGGTAGATGGAGATTCGCAAGCTGTAGCAGCGATGGGAAAAGGAAGTGGCTCGCCGTCTGAAATTGTTTCACTGCATTATCTAATTCGCTATACTATATTCTTATCTCCATACAAGGTAGCCATTGAAAGTTCTGGTATTTAATTTAGATCTGGTGTTGCATAGAAGAGTGAGGGCGGGGCATAGATGTACAGTCGGAAAGTACAGCGTATGACTAAATGCAGTTAAAAAGGTCTATTAGACTCCTGATAATGCTATTGAAAGTGGGAAGACTGAGTAACCAGCCCTATTGTAGAGAGCGCGAAAGGATATTCTCCCGTGTGCCTATAGCACAGGTCCATATTGTTGAATGAAGTGCGGCGTACAGCTGAAATGTACGGCGCATGAATAAATGCATTCATAGCAACATAGCGGGATGAAGGAATTCCTAGGAACTAGTCTCAATAGAAGAGTAGAAAATGGGTGGATTCTGGGGATGTTCCTTTGACACATTAAGCTTCGGACCCATAATCTGTTTAGGATTATGAGCGTCGGCCACTTTGATCAATCGGCTTGACTAGGACTTCAGAGTTGTCCCTGGTCACGTAAGGCCTATGTATTGGTCAATACCTAACTCCAACAATCTGACTAACTCAACTAACTCCCATTTTACGGTGATAAAGTACGCTGTAGGTACAACAACGTACCATAATAACCTTACTTAGTTGTCAGCTGAGTCTGCTGTTCTGACTACCTACTGCAAAACCACAACACAGAGGTATAGTCCTATTGTATCTCTAAACGCTATGCATTCAGCTTGAAAATTAGACTCGGTACAGGTAGTTGCTTAGACTTCAGGCTAGGCTTTAATTCTCAGTGTTAAGTATCTATTATAAAAACAATCCTTACATAACTTAAACAAATCTTGACATTGTTGTCAACGCTATGTCTGCAAAACGCCGTAGGGATTGTTTGCTATAGCGACTTATTGCCCCCTAGCGATGCAGAGGTCTTCCACTCTCATCTGAAATGCAAATATCGAGATGATAACTCCGGACTCTTTTTCCTGATATATCTTAATAAGCTCTTCGGAATAAGGTTCTTGGCCACAAATGCTAGTTAGCGAAGGTATTATGGCAACCGACGAACGGCGATGCTGTCATGGCACAACCAGCCTTTCGATATGCGCTCTCACGTTGCAGCGGACAAGGACTCCATGTCGCAACAACCCTAAGTGGGAATACGGCAAGCAGGCATATACTACTGATTGGCCCTCTGGAGCTGCTATCCAAAGATTCTGTGGCAGAGAGAATCAACTCGCAATGTTGCTGTGTTTTGTCGCGGAAGGAACTGTTATCTGGCTCCAATGAGAATAATAAACTGAAGGAAAGGGCACATCCGGCGGCAAAAAGACAAGACAATAGTGTAATCGATTGATTGTTAGGCTCCACTTGTGGGAGGCCCCATGATGTTGTGCCTGCTTTCCACTCCCCCGGAAACATGCAAGCTCGTTCATTCTCACTCAGTCTGGTGAAATAGGTAGCCCATCGATCGAATTTGCAAACCAAAGAGGATATTTTAGCTTTTATTGCCGACCTGCGACCCCCAGTATCGACTTTTGTGTCCATAAACATGGTATATTCGTTTAGAATGTCTGGATACAACTGGAGAATGTCCAAAAGGTAGTCGAGAGGGGTCTTGTTGTGTTTGTAATGAGCAATGCTCCATTCTTCTGTGGCAATCTTATGTGGTCTTTGTCTTATTATAGAAGAGCAGATCTTTAATAGTTTTCTCATTAGCACACTTGCCAAGGGTATGAAGGCACACTGATAACCTACAGTTCCAAGTCTGACAGATATGAATAGCTGGTGTGCAATACCGGTCTGGCAAGTATGCGACTCTCGAATTGAGATCAATGCCGCTGCTGCATCAACATGCTGCATCCAGGAATCTGGAGAGCTGCCCATAACCAGTTCGATATAAGACATCAAAACTGTAGCGCAAATTGATTCCTCAGTTGAATGGTGACTGCTTTGGACACTGGAAGAATCATTGTCAAGTAGGCCAAGCACCCTGCGCTGACTCTGAAGCGCTCTATCATACAAACCTAAGCCTTCGACTTGAATAGTCAAGTTGTTGGTGAACTTGCCGTAGAATATCATACACGCTGCTCGTGCGCAATATTGTAGTGTCGGCGGTGAATCGACTTGTGCTATCATTTCTGGTAATTTGCTGAGCCAGGAACAAGCCCTGAAGACCCCGATACAGTAATCAAAGATATGAGAAACATGAGGAACGAAAGGTATCTCATATAGTCTGATGTTTTGTGTAGACATGGGTACCATTATGGCACCGCGTGGTTCCACCTCCCTGGGAAGGATAGGGCAGACGCCGCCTAACGCAGGATCGTATTCTTCCTTGACGGGTCNTATCGAGGATAGTGCAATGCTCCAGGTATTTGCACTGATCAGGCAATGATAGTTGAGCGGTAGAAGAAGCTGGAAGGAGTTGAGGATCTGGAACCGTGTGTACAAAGAGAAGCCCAGTTCTTGGGCCTGAACATTCTCGACCACCGCGCTTACATGGGGTGCAAACTGGCGTAGCTTCATCACACTGCAAAAGACATATCAGCAACTGATGGCGCAAGTAGATATCAGGCTCTCCTTTGTCACTGCACCTTTACTCGCCGTTTTCTACAAGTAGGGCAACCAGCGCTCCTTCCTGATGTACGGACCATGGTATTCACACTTGCTGTGAGTCATGTGGGTTGGCAGTGCTAACAATGGCCATATATGCTTGTCTGTACATATGATATCGTGATCTCAAAGAGCGTTGATAGATGAAATCATTGTACAAAGGATTAATTAGGAAGGTGAGGTTAACAGAGATCTCAAGATCTGTGGGACAAGCGACGATGAATACGAGATTCCCTAATAATCACATGAAATTATACCTGGGAGCAGTGGTCAGAACTCAGTAGTGCGATATAAGGGAAGAAGCCGGCTGGGGTCACCGCGTCTTTTACCTTGCTCTCAGGGGACAGAGCGTGGAGGTCAGGTTGCATACGAAGTACGTATATGGTTGTACGGCGACCAATTGGCTGATATGGCAGTATCTCCTGAGCCTACTGACGCGAACCACACTTCCGAAGGCTGCTTTCTATTATTTGTCCGGACCTACCGATGCTTTTGCATCTGTTTCCTCTATTGCAATCCTATACCCCCTTGTCGAACAATAAGGCAGCGCGGGGCCATATTTGTCATCATCTCAAAAGCTTACAAATTATCCGAGATTTAAAATGCTTAGTTCCCCCCACACATTTACAACTGATCGGTAGTGAACGTATATTAGTGGCTTCATAGGTGATTACAATCAGATAACACTGTGATGATTGCTCCACTCGAATACCTGTGCGGAGTAGTCCTGATTTCTTTTTAATCAGCACAATAAATGCGTTGTTACAGCGTGGAGAGAGGACCGCTGAGATCATCCGGTTCTACGAACTGAATCTTGAATACTAAACTACTTTGTTAAGCTCTCAGACAATGTGTGCGCCATGAACTGATCCAAAGTATGGCCATTCTAAGAGATATTTGCACTGGTCTCTTTGCCCAGAGATAGGGCGTGGCAAAAGAGAGCAACTGAAGCTGGCGCCATCGCCTGCGCAAGGTCACAAGACTGCGTTTAAGACAGCGACAATATACTCGTGACTGTACAATTGAGCTGAATATCATACCAAGGGGGTGCAATAATGAGATAGACGTAAATACCACTGTGTTTGCAAAAGGTGAAACAGTGGTTATGCCTGGAGCTAAGGAGGATTATAGGCCCAGAGCCTGACGCATACGACCCAGATTGTGGCTGAGACAACAAGACAACAAAGTAGCCTAACTAACCTAGAAAAGTAAGGTGTTGAGCGAAATGAGGACTCAAGAATGGAAACGAAAGAAATCGTTGACTTTTGCGACGTAAGATCTTGCTCCTGCATGACTGGCCGGACAGGGGGGCCTTTAGAGTACCTCTGCCAAAACTACTAGCAGAGAATGTCGCTATCTGATTCCTGTAAGGTTGAGAAATCAACGGTTAACATGTTTGTAAGATAGCATTATAGGTACGCTGCAATACGACATTGCTTCTTCCAATGGTATATACCAATGAGAATTTGGACTACGCATGATATCCGGCACAGTAATTGGTAATGAAGGATCTCACGTATCTGGGGCTATTACTCTGTGCTATGATTCCATTACGTTTTGGTTTTGTTCCTTTTAGTAATCAGGATCACTGGTTCAGGATCCTGGATTCAAGCCGTCCCGGGGGATACCCAATGCTAGCGTGATGTTCATTGCTTTGGCACTAGTCCGTTTCCTAGCACTTTCAATAAGAGCATGCCTTTGCTTATGGCCTATAAACGGATTATATCCGTTAATCGTAAAGAAATACGGATGGTAGAGTCCTTAATGATTGTTATTCATTCAGTGATCTTATTCTGTATTCTCCGGGGACTGATATATTAGATCATCACAAAACGCCAGACGCTGGTTAACAATGTGCTCCCATATCTCCAGGCTCCAGGAAGGACCCGGCAAACGCTATCATATATGGCTAGCGCAATACAGTGTCTAAATTAATGCGGCGACTACCCACACTCATCACCAATGACATCTCAAAACGGAGAACCCAGAATGTAGGTCAAGTACTGTAAAGGTATAAACAGTGTGAAAAGTTTCTCAGGGATGTCAAATCCTCTCTTATAGTAATGAAGTAGCTTAAATAGAGGACCTTGAAAGCGCTCGAGAACGGATTGTTTTTCTACGCGAGAATGACTGTGATTGTATTATCCTCATTGAACTGGATCGCAAAATCAGCACTAGAGTACATCTCGTGTAATTCCTGCATTACGCCCATGCACCCACCAAAGCGATGGAAGCTAGGAATTAAAGACGTAGTTTGCGATGACTTAGATCTGATTCCCAGGAGGTGGGTCATCATCGCCGGTAAGAGCGCGGTGACAACGGTTGTAGGTAAAAAGCGAACTAGGTCCAAGGTCTGGAGATCTTGCGCAATGCAGGCTATTTCATTGGCAGCGCGGTGAATCGCATGTTGCCCAGGGTCGACCAAATCGGTTACTTTAGGATACAACGGTGTAGTAGTGCTTGTAGGCCACGGACATATTGGAAGGACCTCTGGACGGTAGACAGCAGAAAGTGTGGTCAAATATATCATGCGGAGGATGGCTTTGTGAACTATCATAACCGGTGACTCACAGTGAGATAGTGCCGTCGTAGAATCATAGACACATATCCTTGGGAGACGAGAATTCCAAGCACCCAGCTCTTGAAGACTTATACGCGCCTGTTGGGTAGCGGGGTGAAGATTTATTGGAGAGAGTATCAAGTCGGAGTTTCCCTCTTCAGTATATGATATAGTGTATTGTGAAGATAGTAGGTGGCCCATAAGGATGCTCAACTTAGCTGCTTCTATGCACATTATGGCCAACTGCCTGCGCTGGAATACGTCTCGTGCTAGTATACACGAAGGTGCTAGAACGGAGAGTTGTGTTAAGTTTGCATCGCATTCGAAGTCGTCAAGGTTTAGGGGTGGGACATTGTTATCATCCTTATCTATCCTGGGCAGTCTTCGCATGCCAATACCTAGTATCTGGTCTCGCATAAAAATTGACCACCACAGTCTTTTTCTCAAATGTTGTTCCTTCGGTGTGGGCGGTGTTAATCCGTTCCTGGGGTCCCGTCGAAGTCCAGCTGAGCGTGCTAACAGAACAACGATGCCCATCCAATACCATAGGTCCTTCTGTTCGTTGGGCCGATTAAAATAATACGTCATTAGAAGTAACGACTGAATTTGTGATATGTCGCAAGACTCACAGTCAAATTCATAGAGGAGCTATGTCCTAGTTAGTACGGATCTGCTCTTTCTACTGTAGGCTTTTTCACGCACGCGAACTTTCCGAAAAAGCGTCTTTCGAGCCGCTCTTCGAGAAGTATACCCAGCATTTGAGAAATGCTTCATGTCGATGAATGCAGATCCTGCAAACATGACTGCCTGAAATAGAAGCAGACTGATTTAACCAATACTTCCGTCTCCTTGACCAATAATGTCCATGAAACTTTTTAGATCTAGCACAGGCATATAGGGATAAACATATTCGGCAAAACCTTGTAGAAGCGCATTTCGCAACTCAGTATCCGGTATTGCAAATGCACCGATTTGGTTAAGATAGTTGATATCCTCTGCTGCTACCTGACTTGGAAGGGATTTGATGTAAGGCGGTAGAAGTGGATTGGAGGAACAATTTTCCGCGGCGTTGAGCCCTGTAAAAGTGGCAGAGGGTGCATTCATAAACGTAAAATTAAGAGTTGGGGAAACATCTTGTTGAAATATGTCATCATTTCCTTGGTCGTGGGGTACATCTACATCACCGAACCGAGACAAGGTCGTATTGTCATCCAAAGTGGCAGCACACCTCCAAGATTCTCCCAGAGCGGAATCAAAGTCCGATGTAATGATAGGGAAATTTCGGTCGGGCTCTTCTCCTGGAAGGGTGCTATTGTCCTCAGCCGTAATGAAACTCTTGGCTGGCGTGCAGAGAAAATTTGGATCCTGTTTGAAACAATGGACCGGAAATTGTTGGTGCCTGAGACTGTTCAGCGAGTGCCATGTTAGTAGTTGGAGGCAGGTCGGATACCTAGCACGTTTCCTCTTTTGCACCACGCACTCCAGTCCATCTAATCGGCAGTTTGTACACGGACCATCGTTGTCAGTCACATTGCATCGGACTTTCCTTGCCCTACATCCCAAACAAGCTTTGATGGCCCTTCGTCTCTTGATGTGCTGATACCCTCGGGGGTGGAGTGTGTCTGGCTGTTGAGAAGTACCTAACGGGGTTATCTCATTCATGTCGCAAGCTAGGTGCATAAATATCAAATCGTAGTTGTAACGTTGAATATGTGGGTGTTGTAGAAATCAGTGGTCTGTACAAATGAAGTTGACGGTGGCGATTATCTACGAGAAGTTTTTAAATAACCATGCGATGGTTATGTTCACGGAGCATGGTAGGATGAAGGTCGATTCAAACCTCAGTGAAAATAAGAGGCCCTGTACGGATCCTGAAAGGCGAAAAGGTGGAGTACGGGTAAGATGAAGAGCTGGGGATTATGATCTCAGCCCTCCCATTCTTGGCCCCGTTGGCGGAGTGCGGGGTGCGGGGTTGACGGGTTGGAGAAAACTCTACGCGTGTCTACTGGCAGGTTTACCCAATCGATTTGGCCCTGCTTGATGAGCCACGAGGGAGCGCAATGAAGTGTCTCTGGAAGTACATATCCACGAGATCGCCTTGGTCAGGCTCTGCAAGGATAAGACGAAAGCCGAGCTGAGAGACATCTCTGTGCCGTGCAGTCTTCTCAATATGGGATTTTCATTACCACGACCTAACCGGCCTGATATTCCCAATTTACAAATTAGTCTTTTAGTCGTTTAGGTCTTTTTGATTTTTTATAGTACGCATCGCTCTCCTCCAGCTTGGTGGCCATTATAGGCACTTTACTGGTTAACACAAGCTATTTAGACGATCAGCTCCAAATTCAGAAGTTCAATAACTGTTTCCAGAACCCTCGCCGACTGATAAAATTCACGGTACGGTAGTATACAATGGCAATCAGAAAAGCGGTTAACTGTTTCGGCTACCAAGGCTTCATACCCACTTCACTTTCTGGATCCATAGCTGCGCTGTAAGGCGGAGGGTTCCTTTCCTCCAGGAGCATCGCCTCATCACCGCGGCTCCTGCCCTTCCCCTTCGCCATCTTCTTCCTATACTTATCCTGCAATTTCCTATTCTTTCGCTCCTCACGCCGCGCTCTCCTTACTTCTGCCTCTGCTGCTGTGCGCCTATCCTCTTCTTCCTCTTCCAGCTGCGCCTCCCTTGCCGCTCTTTCCTTCCAGCGTTCCATGAACACACGCCACTCCAGCCCCGGTTCTGACTCCAGCATCTGTTTGTATTCGCGCCTCTTTCTTCGATGACCGATA
This sequence comes from Scytalidium sp. 3C, assembly GCA_000743665.3. Classification (NCBI taxonomy): domain Eukaryota; kingdom Fungi; phylum Ascomycota; class Leotiomycetes; genus Scytalidium; species Scytalidium sp. 3C. The sequence goes on along the minus strand of JMRO03000044.1, from coordinate 64,305 downwards.
TATATGACGATGGCCATGAAGATACCACCCACGGCGAAGATACTGGCCGTGAGAATGATAGCAGTTGCCCAGCCGGGGATCTTGCCCCAGCTGTAACTACCATGGGAGGAATCTTCATCATCAGAGGAGTAAGTGGAATAAGAAGGCATGTTGGTGTGTATGCTCCCGTGTGAAGATCTAAGATTGAGTTGAGCTTGGACAGGTATTCGCGATGACGGTCGCAATCTGAGCGAGGTGCGTTGTCGTGCTTAGACGATGCCCGTAGCGAAGGTCGAGGGATCCGCAGGGTGCGGGACTTGCGAATAGGGCGACTGAAGTTTGTTACTGTGGTTGGGATATCCGAAGCAGGTATTGCCCTTCAAGTTTCCGTTTTGCCGTGAAGGGACTTTGGATTAGAAGGCACGCGCGTCGTCGCCGGTAGAAATTTATGAAGAATCTGAAAATTTCCTACCCTTATCAAAAACCCATATAGACACTTCGAGTGTGAGGCGCTGCCGAGCAGAAAGCCTTGCCAAGAGCCATCCTTTGGGAGGTGTTGAGCGAGGTTTCCAGCAACGGCGTAACGTGCCCGATTGAAGTAAGCGGATTCGTGCTGGTCGCCCGAAAGTGGCGCCTCTTCTGGCTGCGACAGCCGTGAATGGGGCGGTGCAGCGGCGTGCTTCCTGGGACCAAGGGGACGCCACACCGGCATGCAACGGCACTCAGAAGCCGCATCCATAACCCCGTTCGGAGGGTTTCTGAATCGCTTCCTCAAAATCACAGCTCGTCGAATGACATATATGGAACGGCTGGAGTAACATGGCCTTCCTTGCTCTGGCCACGCACGTGAGGAGGTCGGGGCCGCAAGCACCAGGCACCAAGCCACGCCTTGGTTAGGCCGCTTTGTTGGACCGGAGTATTCGTCGCAAGTTCGTCCCACGGCTGATATCGGCAATTGGCAATACTCAAAATGCTAGGAAAATCGCTGGATCATGATTGTGTGGTAATCTGCACCTGTCCAAGCGCCCACGAACGGTTCTGCGCTTGCTTAATAACAATGTGCGTCTCTTTCATCTACCAACTGACACAGCCAGTCGAGGTGAAGCCAGAAAGCACCAAGATTAGACCATGGTGTAGATTAACTGTCTGGCCCAGTGCCTTCTTGGAGCATGGTTTCCAGCTTATACTCCCGGTTGGAGCAGCCTGGCGCAATTGGGGATGTGTCCGGCAAAACTCCCCGCCCAGGCGAGGACACACAGGCCCCCCTCTACCCGCACAGGTACGGTAACTCTACTTGTACAGTAGTCGTGCACAGCCCCACCGCCAAAGCGCGAGACCATCCAGCAGGCGAGTTCGCACCAACTCCCGAGTCTGATAGCCAATCGTGTTATTAATTTCATATCAGTATCTAATCTTCGCGCTCCTTCATCTTCGCTTCTCCCGCACGTTTGGATCTTGATCTGGTAAGGCATGTGCGATGTGCTGCAGAGATTGAGATTTTCTGCAGCTATGGACGGAGAGCCTACGATATTGCGGGTACAGGAATGGTTTGGTCCAGAAGCTAGAAGTTGGGTACTGAGCCACATGCTCACTCGCGCCGGTGGTTCCGTCGGTTGTACGCTCCACTTCTGATGCTCTTTGGACATACCATTATTGGCCTGTTTTGTCGAGACTTTGACTGGAGACCCAACGCCAACCGAGAATGGCGGAGGGTGCTCGAACTGCCCCTTATGGGTCCTTGGTACTAGCCCAATCACCCCGGAGCTGTTATCCAACGGAATTGTTTCCTTCAATGCATTACAAGTTAATGTGAGTAGCCCAAACCTATATGGTTTTCCAATATAGCTCTATACTATTAAAGAATCATTGAAAGTTTATCATCATAGTGATAATGGAAAACAAAGTATCCCAGATCTAACTGGACGTTGTGAAAAGGAAGAAATGAAAGTTATAGATAAGTATACAAAAATCTGTTCGACAGAGAACTGACGCTATTCCATACACAGAACGTACGGGTGTGCCGATGGCGAGCCTCTCATGCAAATCCGCCTACTGGCCTCTGCACTGACTCGCTCTCCTGGGCTCTTCGAAACCCACCTCGAGGACCCAGAACCCCCAGAATCAGCGATGCTCCTCCCATCATAATAGCTAAAGCAAATGATAACTTCAAACCGTCTATGTAGGAATCCAGTACTCCTGGCAGCTGTGATGAATTGAATACATGGCGCAATTGAGCTGCTCCAGTGGAAAGAATAAGTCGAGGGTCCACTGGAGGACGCAACTTTGTAGCTGTAGACAGTAATCGATTGGCAAAAGCAGCCTGACTCGCGGACACAAACAAGCTTCCACCAAGAGTCTGGAAGAAGAGAACCATTGCAGTGACGGACGAGATATCATCAAGGGCGACGGCAGCCTGCGACGAAATTATGGGCACCTGGAACGCAAGACCCAGGCCAGTCCCGGCAACAGTCTGAAAAGATGCCCACTCAGCTCGAGAGCTGCCAATGTCCAAAGAGTATGTCAGGCCGGCCCCCAAAGTTGCAAGCGCAGCTCCAGATACCATCAATGGATAGTAAGCCCGGTCAGTTTTTGATAAGATACCGCCAGAAAATACGGAAAATATGGCGGCAGGTATGATCAGGGCGAGATTCCGAATGCCACTCTGTGCAGCAGAAACGTCCGACACAGCTTGAAAATAGAGGGGTAGATAGTAGACGAGAGAGAAAAAGCAGCCCCCGAGGAAGACATCGTATACACATCCGATAGCAATGACGTGCTTTTTTAGTAATCGTCCTTGGACCAGAGCGCGATTGCCTTGAAGGTACTCAATCACGGCAAAGCTCACTACAAACAGGCCAAAGCCTATCAGCAAGCCATACACGTCGGGGCTGGACCATTTCTTGGTAGTACCACCCCACTGCAGGGCAAGAAGGTAGCACACCATTCCAGCCATAATGGCAAACGTCCCTGGGAAATCCATCTGCAAAACCTTCTCCTTTAGTGTAGCTGGTACAGGTTTCGCTCGTGCAGGGGGACGGAATACTAGAACGAGAATAAATATAGCAAGGCCACCAACGGGGAGATTAACATAGAAACACCATCTCCATGAGATGTCATCTGTAAATACCCCGCCAAGGAGAGGCCCTACAACGGAGGCAATGCCATATGTGGCTCCAAGTAGTCCCGTATAAGCTGCAGTTTGAGCCGGTGGTGCAATGAAAGCAATGATCGTGAATGCTCCTGAAGCGACCCCAGCCGCCCCGAGGCCGGCAATAGCCCGGCCAGTAATTAATGTTTTGGAATTTGGTGCTACCGCACAAATGAGTGAACCGACTTCGAAGAGACCGATGCTCAAAAGGTATGTAATCTTTAGCGGAAAATATTTGTATGCTTTTCCCCAAGTCGACTGGAACGACGCCAGAGTGAGAAGATATGCAGAGCCATACCAACCCACATCTGTGATAGAGTGGAAAACATTAGTTATCCTTGGGGTAGCAGTGGCCACAATGGTCTGATCTAGGCACACAATAAAGACTGAGAGGATTAAACTGGCCACAATCGAAAGAAGTTGGGGCAGTGGTAATGTCGCGTCGTCTTGAGGAGGGGGCTCGATGGGCAGGGGTTGGCTTTGTAGAGCAGCCACGGGGTCTTTTTCCTCGACCGCAGGCTCGTCGGTAAAAGGTTGAGAATTTGATGGCTTTATTACAGACATCCTCATAGGAACAATTGTTCAATAGATCGGAGATTCAAGTGATGCTACGAGACGAAAGAGCAATCGAGTTACGACTTGTTCAATATTTAAATTTCACTAATAGGACGAACCCCTGAGCCACTCTACCATAATTCCATGATTAATTTCCGTGTTTTCGGCGGAAATCTTTTGAAGGTATAATTGAATTAGTTTCTCATTCATAAACTCCATGGGATTAAGAGCTGCGGCAACTAGTTTTTGGATGGCTTGATTGACAAGCTCTGGAAAATGATTGGACGAAGAAGTTGAGCAGGAAACTATATGCGACGAAAGCCCCAAAATAATGGTGGTGCTCATTTCTGGTCTTAGCTCCGGACAAATCAGTCTTGCATATTCTTGCCATTGAAACCAGGCTAACCATCTTGCAATGTGAGTGAATATTCATAAATAATCTCAATAACATATAGCTATACTAGGGAGTATCATCCAACATGCCTGAAAAGTTGAAGCCCGAAAAGTTGCTGAGACGGATCAGTTTGCGCAGATACCAGGACCTACCGGACGGCTTCATAGACTCAAAAAACTGCTGCAACCATTGGTGGAGAAAGTATTACCTTAACTGCTGGATTATGATGGCACAGGTATAGTACTACAGCTTAACTGCGAACTCCAACATCTAAGATATCAACGGCCACACTGGAGGCTACATTAATTCATCAATGCGGCTTCCTTTGTTGAACAAGTCCAGACCGGACCTTCTGCATTTATAAAAAGTTCCTTCTCTTAAAATGATAGTTCTTACAGATTACTTTTCGTTGATCGAGAACGTGATCTGTAGGAACAAGTAAATAATCCTCGAGTTTCGAGAGAGATCCTATAATGCTTTCGTCAGTCTCTGATCCAGCTTTCTTGGCATCAATGCAGTAATACTTATGTGCCAGTGTACTCTCTGCCTGACATAAAGCTGTTAGGGTGTTTCGCGATCGGGTATTACGGTAAATTCAGTCAGCAAGTGCTTGTAGTTGACCTCTGTGGCGTCTCTATGATTGGAAATCAATGCATATCTAATGTAAGACAGTTTCTCTGTTCCGCCGAGACGGCTAAGTATTCGCTTTTCATGCGTCTAACATAAAATTGACTTCGTTGTTTATCTTCTCAATATAAAGAGAGCATCCTTTTGCGTACTTTCCGAAGTGGTTACCGAGCGGGAGCTTGTAAGTTTTGTTGCTTTCTACACAACTACTTTCCATAGGTCACTTTTCTCTACTTGGATATTTGAGTCAAGATGTGCTTATCTTCTTCAAATCTTCCAAAAGGATCCTTAATCCTTATAACAGGTATTACAGGCTTCATTGCGTCACATACCGCTCTTGAATTTCTTAGACTTGGTTATAAAGTTAGAGGCACTGTTCGTGATGCCGTAAAAGCAAAATGGCTGACTGAGGATACATTTCGTCAATATGCAAAGAGTCAAGACCTTGAAGTTGTTGTTGTCGCTGATATGTCTTTGGAAAATGCTTTTGATGAGGCAGTCAAAGGCGTCACAGCTGTAGTTCACCTTGCTACCATCAACACCTGGGATGCTAATCCAAATAACGTTATCCCTCAAACGGCGACAGGGGCATTGAATGCACTTAGAGCAGCCAGCAACGAACCATCAGTCAGAAGATTCGTCTATACATCCTCCTCTGTTGCTGCCATCTTACCAACTCCCGGTGTGGAATTTGACGTTGATTCTACAAGCTGGAATGACACAGCCCTTAAGCTAGCCTGGGCACCACCCCCGTATGAGCAAAGTCGAGGGCCGATTACCTACATGGCAAGCAAGGTTGAAGCGGAAAAGGCAGTTTGGAAATTTGTTGAGGAGAAGAAGCCCGATTTAATAGTCAATACAGTTCTTCCATTCACAGCATTCGGAAGAATTCTCAGCAAACATCAACCTGGTTCAACTGCTGCCTGGATTCAACAACTGTATAATGGAGATATTAGCCAGGTTCAAAACTTTCAGGCTAGTAAGTTTCCCTTCCTTATTTACAGTCATTTTTCAAAACATACTATGTATGAGGATCATTACTCAATTGAACATTGTTACTTAGTGTATTATATTCATGTTCGGGATGTGGCTATCATGCATGTAGCTGCAGTTCTAGATCCTGAAGTCTCGAATGAGCGCATATACGCCTGGGCAAAACCTTTCAACTGGAACGATGTTCTCGCCATTCTACGGAAGCTATTTCCAAACAAAACTTTTGTTGACGATCTACCAGACATGGGCCAATTAGTTGGAAAGGTGGATGATGAACTTGGATTGAAACTCATAAAAAGATGGGGCAAACAGGATAGATGGACGCCTCTGGAACAGAGTGTGAAAGAGAACTTAGAAGGGCTGGAATGATTGGTGGAGAAGAAACGATGAGTAGCAATCTTATCACATTTAAAGTGGTCAAATATGCCGGTCAATCATTTATCTAATTGATTATACAATTCGATTCGCATACGCTAAGTAGCGTAACCTTCTGGCAAGTCATTAACAGATTACAGATAATGCTGCATGGGAATATTTCGTGTCTTAGTCGATAATCGTATTGATTCAAGTTCAAACCGACTAAGTGGTATTGGAATAAGTTGTGGACCAAAGAAAATTGCTTTTCCAGATCGCTTGTTCAATAAAATGAGCCTAAAAAATTACGCATGTATTTAGTAGCTCTATGGCGTTCCTTTTGTTAATATTTCTATAGTGCTTTTCAATGGCAAGTAGTAACTGGAGTTGGTTCAAACCCGTAAATTCGGGAAACACATTCCTTCTTGCTCCATCTGAAGTTATAGGAGCTGCTGAAAGTACGTTCAACCCGTAGATATACGCTTCTGAAACCAGTTTTATCCCTTTCGAAACCACCCTATCTTCACTGAAGACCCTACTATAATGGAAGATTGAAAGTAAATTTATAGTTTCCGTTTACTTGGTATTACGCGGCACAGAGCTATATGGTAGCAGAGCTTTGGGGAAAGGCCGAAAGAAAACCAGAGCAGGTGAGGTTTGTCTCGACTCATTCCGTGTCTATCTCTGCCCTTTTGTACTTGTAAATGAAGGTTTCGTATGGTCAATTACCGTATATGAACTGGGGAATAAGCCTGAGATGTATATGATCTGTAAATGCCCCAGTCATAGATCGACGTCTTGTTTTGAGAGCATTTTGACTMTWKGTGCAGGGTTCGGAATTAATTTAATTAATTTAGTATGACCTCAAATTAATACTAATTAAATTAATTGAACTCCGTACTAAAATTAACTTAATTTAGTATGACCCTATACTAAAATTAAATTAAAAAAATTAAATTAAATTAAAAATACTAAAAAAATTAAATCACGTGAAATTTACTATTTTTAGTATATAAATTTGCATAAATTTGAACATAAAAGCATAAAATAGCATAAATCACATGATTTAATGGAATAAATTACTATTTTTAAACTAGATTAAACAATTTTTATAAATTGAATTTAAAAATATTTTATAAAATAATTTTATAAAATAAATAATTTTAAAATTAATATATATTTAAATATTTATTATATATAATATCACGTGATTTAATATTTTTAATTAATTTAATTAATTTTAGTATATACTAAGATTAATTTAATTTAGTATGACCCTGTACTAAAATTAATTAATTTTTCAGAATTCCAAATTAATACTAATTAAATTAAATTAAATACTAAAAATACTAAAAATTAAGAAATTAATTCCGAACCCTGGTNTGTAGCATGACTTAATATCTAGTTCCAAGAGAATTTATAAACACATTTGAAGTATAACTTAAAATCTCTATAATAATTTGTGAGTTTGTGTTTTAATTTCAGTCGACGTCGATTAAGTACAAATAACCGAACGACGTAATAGATTAAGCTTTAAAATAATGGCCTCCTTGCTCATTCTCTCGGACATGTTCAACCTCAACATATTTTCGTTTTGACATGGATCGGTAGTACTCGTATAAAAACAGAAGGGATTGGTACCTGAAGCGCGAGGTAACCGGTTCGTCTACCTCGCACACAAATTCTCTCGCTTAAATAGACACCAATCAATTTTGGGAGACACTTTAGCCGTTGGCGTCTGTTTTTGTTCTGTCCTTCAACGCAGTGCATAATAACTAGTAGATGTTATTATGACTGAAACGGATAACAACGTGGTGGTCTCTTATTCGAGTTGCTTTTGTTCGAATCGTCCGTAAAGATGCCTCCTAAGCATATAACGACACCTTGTGTCCATTGTCGACAGATGAAGGTAGGTCTTGACCAAAGAGATGACATATCCTGCGACTCACCATTTGTGGCCTAGTTGAAGTGCAATGCTCATGAACAATTTCCTTCCCCATGTTCACGGTGTGCAAAGTTCAGTCTGCGTTGCTTGGTGGATCCTTCTTTTAAGAGAACGGCAAAAAGAGAGTATGTGAGCTTCCCCGCATCAAAACGTACCGATATTCTGTACTAAAAGAAGTTTGATAAACTAGGAGGCTAGAAATAGTAGAAAGTGAGCTTCAAGCAATCAAACGCAAGCTAGAATTATCCCCTGGAAACAAGGAAGACAACCATATCCAAAACAGGACCCGCTCCCGGAAGTCTGACGACACACAAGAGGACGACGTTGTAGATGTTTCAGCATCCACAGATGTTACCTCAATTCTTGAAGATGGAGAAGAGGCACTGCATGCCATGTGCATTGATGAAGTAAGATTGGAACCAACCGCCATTCGTGTGATACTTCAAGAGTAGGCTCTTCGTTCTCCTTATCTCAGTGAGCTTATTGCAGGTTCTAACACGCCTAGATTCTATACGTTCTATCATGTTGAATTTCCCATTGCCCCTGAGCTATCAATATTCCTGAAACACTACCAAATTCAGCCTCTGCTCTTTTGGACCATAGTCGCCATCGCTTCCAAAACGTCACCAGGTTTCCCTTCTCTGTACTTGAAGCTGTCCAGTGTGATCCCCACTTTGGTAGAACAGGTGGTGCACTCCAATGAAAAGAAATTGTGGATGATCCAAGCTCTTGTTCTCCTATGTCTGTGGCCGTTGCCTTTCGGTCCGAAGGCTGCCGATCCGTCCCTTATGTATTCTGGACTTGCAATACAAGCTGCTCTTCAAATTGGGGTGCACAGATACCAGTTCACGGCGGACTTTACATACCGTGCAGCTTACCAAGAAGACGATGCACACCAATGTAAAAGAGTCTGGGTAGGCTGTTTCATTGCCAATCAATGGTTGGTGTTCATAATGAAACTTCTCTTCTTCAACTTTTAACAATACTAGCGTTTGCTCTGAACTTGGAGTTCCGTCGACTTTCCCAATTGATAGAGCGATTATAGCATCCATGGAGACGCGGGGCGCGGGGATGCCACTGGTCCTGACTCACCACCTTCGAATTGCTTTTATGAGTTATAAGATTTCACAGTCCCTTGGAAATAGCATTACCTCTTTATCAGGCTTGCTAAAAGACCGCGGTCACGTAATCAATCTCTTCGAAACCGACATTGAGGCTCTTCAAGCTCGAGACGGACTGAATTGGTCGACGATCAGGGAAGTATGCTTTTTGTGCGTCAAGCTTTATCTGTACAGCTTTACTTTAAAATACCAAGACGAGACCGAGAATAAGTCTGAATTATGGGCTAGCACATCTAGTAGCTCACCTGATATCCTATCTCGAGCATACACAACAGCGGTTAATGTGATTCAGATTACGACCTCAAAGCCAGCAGAAGCGCAGTATTGGACCCATCACGTCTATCACTGCCTGATTTATGCAATATTGTTTCTACTAAAATTGCGCTCCACGTCTTTCTTTCAGACGAATCTTATTGACTCTGCCTCAGCACAAAATGCAATTAGTCAGGGATGGAGTTTTCTCCGTGGAAAATCTTTGATGGCGGACGATCACCTGTCTCGATTGAGTGCCATCATAGAATATCTGAGTAAATCAGGCGAGAAACACTCAGATCCTTTATCCGTAAGCGTCCAGTCAAGAATGACGGCAAATCTCGTATATGACGGCGTCTGGTCTGCCAGACAGCGCTTTAGCCAGGGTGTACGAGATATGCGCCCAGCAGACTACACGTCCACAGCCGCTCTTGAAGACCTTGCCGCATCTTGGTCGTATGATCCATTGGGTGACCCAGATGCGTCACTGGAATGGAACTCAATACTCGACGGATTTTAGTCATGGTGAAGTTACATAGTGGCACGGAAATTAACGTTTGCCGCAAAGAGTTTTCAATCACTCAGTCATCTATCTACTTGGTAACAACTTTATTCTATGAATGTTTTCGAATCAATACCAATATCAGACAAAAATCTATTGCAATGATCCACCAAGGCGAGGGAACAGTTATGATATATGCGTTGAAAGCTGCTCATTCTGAAATCCGCTTGCTACAACGAGGACAAAACGCGGAATTCATGAAATTTTATGAACTTGGAAATGGTAAGATCAAATACATCAGCGGAGCATGCTGCTGGGAGCCGTGCAGATCCGTCTCTCCAAACTGCCCAGAAATGAGAGGTCTCTTTATAGTGGCTTTGAATGCAAGAGCTTGATCCCAGAACATGCATACCAAAACATCTTCCATGGGGATATTATATAATCGGGAAATTGTTTCAGTAGAAAGAAGGCCAGTCCTCTTGACCTTTTGGAATACTACATCCTCTTCGAACATTACATCGATCGTTAACTCATACGGTCCAGCATTCTTGGTGCGCAGTACTGATGCTACTTCGGCCAGGTAGCAGTGCCCTTCTGGTGGCGAGGGCTGTAATCTAGCCACAGATGGGATCTTCTTCGTACCATTTGCAACTTTATTATCTACTGTTGGTAGCATCGCGTTCGTTTTGGGAGCAGCGTGCCCTCCGTAATCATTTCTCCCCTTCACAATCTGTTGTCGTATAGGAAAGAGGCCGACGGGGTCAACACCTTGGAGAATGTGATAAATACAGAACTCAGACACTTGTCCTAGTGGAATATCATATGGCGGGAATGGCATTGCGAAATTGCCAGCGGTGGCAATTTGTCCGGGGTACGCGGCGTGTAAACACGCAATACGTGCGGTGTTTATCACATGAGTAGCCTGGGCCTGGGTCGCCGCTCTCGCCTCTCCGCAGAGACAAATTTCTTTTGGAAAGGTGTCCAACTCGGGTTCAAGAGAACCCATTATCCCGTTGTGGCCGTAGGTATGAAGTTTTAAGTCAAAATCATGTGAAATTTTGGACCGTACATGCTCTTTTACCATAGCCAGGAAAGATGAAAGCTGACCGGTGATGATGGGATCGCGGAATCCTCCAATAAAGACGCTTCGATAACCTGCAGCCCGGGCTCCCTCTAACTTGACGGTATATTCGCCATCTTTAGAAGCGACGAACTTAGATCCTCGAACACGCACTGTACGATCATCAGGAAGCTGTTCGTATGTTGCAGAAGTCAGATGTAAAGCACCCCCAGGACCGAGGAGTATATCTGGGCGGGACTTTTCGTATAATGTGTGGGCAGCCACTGATGTAGGGGTGCAACGAGCGGTGGGATTCAGCGGGAGTATGTCAAAACTATCTTGTCGTACTACCGCGACTGCTTCTCGGCTTTTCGGCTTCGCACATAGTCCACCACACTCCATGATTTTTCCCATGTGATATGCGATTCCCAGATCTGTAATTCCGTTATGAACACAAAAGGCAGCATATGGCGAGGGGTCGTATGCTCGGCCAGCTACGATGATATCGAAATCCGGATGTGTCTTCATTGCTTCAACGAATGGTTCCAACCCCATTTGCGCAACAACTTTGGATGCTGAGTCTATATCATGCGTGGTAATCGGAGGAACCGCTAGACTGCACGGCACCACGGCTTTATCTTTGTGTTTTGTGTGGATTAGTGTTTTATCAATTTCTGCCAGGATCGTGACTATCTTCATCGAGCGATATCCTTTGGCAGCAATCAAACTCTCGATAATATCCACGAACAGTTGCACATGGATATTGGCCCCATCGCCTCCCGCGGAGCCGAGAATGATTGGGATTTTATAAGTATGGCAAGCTGCAAGTAGGAGATCGAGGTCGCGTTCCCACGATTCTCGACTAATCGTTGTAGCTTCCAATGCCAGCTTTGAGGGACCACTGTCAGTCGAGCCGCAGTCTGCAATGATGGCATCAACACCCCCTTCTACAGCTTTCCAAAACAAATCTTCGTCGAAGCCATAGCCCACCATTCCTGTGGGAGTCAGAATCTTAAGTTCGTGGTCTGCTGTTGCTGAGCCCATTGTGGCTTTCAACATAAGTCTCAACGTAATAGTAGATACGAAACGAGGATTCGAACGGAAAAACTTGAAGAATGATTCAAATACAGCTATTATTCAAAATCTATATAATTTTAAAAGCCAGAAAAAGAATTAGTAGCCCTTTGGCGCATTATCAAATGTAAAGTATTGAGCGGAGCGGGGCAAGCGAAATCGCCGCCGAGAGCGATATCGCTGGGCTGGGCGATGTCGCCTTGCCACCACAACACCATGCTAACATCACCTTAGTGGTGCAGTTCTATAGCGAATCTACATTGGTAATTGCGGAGAAACTCGTGGGGTCCGGGGTGTTGCTTCCAGGATCCCAACTTGCACTGGGAGATGCCGCGGTGATATGACCATTAGTAGTCACTACCTGTGTCTATAAAGACCTACCCTGTGGTAGTGGAGATAGGACAAAACTTTACTTGCAACAATCAACCTTTGCTACAAAATGGATCCTTCTCAGACACCAAAGCCTGTTGAAGAGGTTGAACAGATTGAAATAGCTGCGCTCGATCTTGGCTCAAAAAGTTTGGAACCTAGAGAAAGAACTCTCGAGGAGATCCGGTACGATCGTCATGTGTTACGCAAAGTAGACCTTACTGTACTTCCATTACTATCCACCATGTATTTCCTGGCTTCTTTGGTATATTGAACACCGAGCACCATGGATATAACATTCTGCTGACAAAGCTTTTGAAAGGATAGGGGTGATATAGGAAACGCTGCAGTCGCTGGCATGACGAAAGATTTGATGCTCACTCCACATATGTTGAGCAACTGTGTATCAGTCTTTTATGTGGGCTATATTATATTTCAGCTTCCAGGTGACTTGTTCTTGCGAATGGTGACACCGCCTATCCAGCTCGGTCTTGCTTTAATGGTTTGGGGTTCTTTTACAGCAGGGTACTGATATAATTCTCTTCATTCATAACGTTAATCTGACTAGCCTTTGATTTAGACTCAGCGCTGCAAGATCTTACAGCTTTGTTGCGGGTTTTCGTGTTTGTATTGGGATTGGAGAAGCGTTCCTCCAAGCTGGCCCTCTCTATCTCACTTTGCTCTATAAGCGGAACGAACTTGCTACCAGGGGAGCTATCATGTTTGCAACCTCAACTCTGGCAGGAAGTATGAATGGGCTTATTGCATATGGTGTTGAGGTACATCTAGATGGGACTTACGGCATTGAGGCATGGCGCTGGATATTTCTAATCGAAGGTAAGTTTTCCTTGTGACATCTGACGATCTGCAACTAAGCTAGTTCCATGGTCTAATAAGGATGTATATCGGTTGGGTTTGGATTTATAGTTTTCCTATTGCTGCCACCGGTACCCGAGAAAATTCGATGGGGCTTTTCAGAGCAAGAGAAGCAAGCGCTTATGCAGAGATCCAAGGATGCCTATAATACCGAGAATGCAAAGATCAATTGGGTACAGATTTGGATGCTTTTTAAAGAGCCCAAGACCTATTTATTTGGTAACGACATGACCGCAACAAACCATTGTGGTCACCGCTAACATGGCATCGAAACAGCCCTCCTGTATTGCTCTGTGAACGTCAATCTCGCGTCATTCAGTGGCTTCTTGCCTATTATTATAAGATCAATGGGATTATCCACCCTTCGAACCCAGGTGATGACAATTCCAGCTTATGCATGCGCAGCTGTCGCTACTTTCGTACTCGGATATGTATCTGATAGATGGACTAAGCGTTGCTTGACTCTGATAATAGCATTTCTTTTGGCAGCTATTGGTTGGCTCCTTCTACTGACCGATACACCTCTTGGGGTCCGCTTTCTGGGTACTTGCTTCATAGCCATGGGTGCTTATCCATCCGTAATTCTAACACTAACTTGGGCTAATACAAACATTATCGGTTATACAAAGAGGTAAATCCCACAATTCATATATTATGGTCTGCTCTCATACATGACAGGGCTGGCATTCTCGCGTGCATGAATATCTTTGGCCAATGTTTCTCGATAATCGGGACTCAGGTATATAGTGATCCTCCGCATTATTATCGAGGTAATGGATTTGCGCTAGGAATGAGCCTGCTGGGAATAGGAGTCTCTTTATCCCTCTACTTGCTCTTGCGCAGGCTCAATAATTTGAAACAGAGGAACAGCGATTCGGATGTGGCTGCGCGACAGCGGAACCTTGGGATTGAAGAAATGTGTGATGCTCATCCAGACTTCTTCTACCAGTTATAAAAATTGAATCAATCATCTGATTTCTACTACATACTTCATAACTGGCAGTCAGTATATGCTCGTACCTCTGGAATTTTAGTCGATACGCATCAGTCAATTGGAACGATTTCTTTGGACAAAGGGCATTGTGCTTGTGACATATTCCTTCCTCTCCAGTATCTTTGAATATATAGGGGCTAATGGGAAGATATTGAAATATATGGTTACTACTGCAAATTCTAATTAGATAGCTCAATCTCCCGCGCACTCACTTCCCCAGAGGCAACTGCAGTGTTCGCTCGAATAGGATTCTCCTAAGAAAAGTGCAAGAAGCGAAAGGGCCGCCTAGATCGATCCCCTCAGCGACTAAGCCAGTGGAACAGGGTCGCTGAGGCGCTAGCACCAGCCCGGCGAAGATTCTACCATTGTAGCCCTCCGGAGCCTGAAGTGGGCGCCTAGATGCTGATTGAGTTTACGCCCTCGCAAAGGAATGATGGTTTGTACGTTGTCGGCGAAAATAGAGACCGGAATATGTAGGATACTCTGTTTGCGGTCACTGAAACATGTGCATCAGCTTGATCCCATCGGAGCAAGGGGTCCGACGATGAATCACTTAACGAGTTCAAATACTATTTTCCATCAGCGCTCTCACCATGGATGTCATACATTTTAAAATATATAAAAGTTCTCCGCCCGGTCCGCATCAACCGCAGAGTTGGACTCTTGTATGCAGCACTAAAATATTCCGGGCTGTTGCTGCTCTGGTTGTAATCGTTAACGGGATCTTACCCGTATATCTGCAATGAATCCAGAGCTCAGTTTGCGAATCGGTAAACCCCATATCCCGGCCGCGGAATTAGCGTATGGGACAGCAGATGGCCAACCGACAGGTGGTCGCACGGGGCAGAACATACTGCTAAGTATCCAGTTGGCTGACACCGTTGGTGTGCCTACCGGTACCCCGCATCACGTGCGAAGAGGGTAGTTATGCTTACCAAGTTACCCGAACAGAATTGCCCGAATTAGGGCTAAAGTAGGTTAGGCTAGCCTTTGTCGGGTGGTTAGAGGCCATCCCACCTCCTTCTCTCTACCTAAGGGATTTAGATCGATCTATTCAGTGTAGAATTAAATACGGCGAAGTTAAATACAGCGACTTCCTGCGCCATTTATAGATGATAGCCCTGTCCCGGCACCCCGGCCTCTCGCAGCTACATCGCGGTCCCGTACGGATCCGCCACGGTTTCAGCATCTTCATCTATCCGACCACGTGAGCGATTCGCAGAACAACATGCGGCGGATGTAATATCATATGTCGTTATATCATGGCGTCCCTTGGTCGGACGGCTCGTGCCTGCGGAAGATGTCGCCGCCAGAAGTTGAGGGTGCGTCGGTCTACCTGGAATGCTTCGAATCTACATCTGGCTGACCGCCCGTTTCATTAGTGTGATGATGAAAAACCATGCACCAATTGTACCAGATCTGGCATTCTTTGCCAATCATCAGAGCCTTCTCAAATTCAAGTATTGAAAAGGAAACGACCCGGAGATTCTGGAAAGACCCATCCTAGCCATCAACGGGGTTTGCAAAGCACTGAAAGCTCTCTTCATTCAGCCGGAGAGGAGAACACCGAGAGCGACGTCCCGGAAAAAGCGCATTCAGTAGCGAGTGCTTCAACCATGCGTTTTGCACGAAACGTTCTGAACAAAGTTCGCGGAAACGACGGAAATAGCAATGGAACCCCCGTATTTATTGGAGATGCTGAGAGCAGTATGCCGCATGGTGCACGATGGTCGTTAAAGGAGATGACCATGCCACCTGTCCGAATCCTGTGGCTGCTGATCGACTCCTACTTTGACCGAGTGCACTGGTTCGTCTTTCTTTTCCACGAGCCGTCTTTTCGCCGTAGGGCCCATGAGCTGTTGACTTCATCGTCTTGGACAATTGATGACCGGGGAAAGGTGGTTGTGATCCTAGTTGTAGCACTTTTGGGACTTCAGACAGCTCTTTCAGACGATACATGGTCTGGTTTGGAGGTATTCCAAGCTGCCTCACTGGATCCTGAAATCCTAGTGCAGGCCCTAGTTTTTGAGGTACGATATCATCTATTGGATATCCTAGACGACTGCCAGATCGAGGCCGTCCAGGTGCCGATGCTCCTCTCGGCTTATTATGCTTACTACGCTTCACACAACCTGGCTTGGACAACGTCCGCACTCGCCATTAGATCTTCCTTCGCATTGTCCCTCGATACATACGATAAAAGGGCAGATCATCTCACACAGCAAATTCGATACAGGTGTTGGAATTTTATGACCGTCTCTGACGGCTTTTGCTCAAATATCTACCGCAGACAAGGCATGATTGACCCCAACGTCATGACGATACACATGCTCCAGGAGCTGGACGATACACAAATTGATCCCTCCCTAGAGAAGATCGCCATGAAATATGGGCCAATCTCCATGCTCTCCTACCACATGCTCAAGTATAAGCTCTATCAAGCCGTTAATCGCATCCATGCTTCTCTCAGGGCACTCACATTTAACACTCCTCTGTCTCAAGGTGACATACTCTCTATTCTGCAAGTGGTTCAAAGAGCAGAGGTTTCGCTCGAAGACTGGCGTAGACAATGTCCTGCCTTCTTTAACAGCAGTACCTTCTTAGGTTTAGATCCTTGGCAAGCGTTTGGGGACGAGTTCGATTGTCTGCCTTCCTCCGGACAAAAGCAAGGACAGGCACTTTTACGACAAGCAACGATTCTACAACTTACTTTTGATGGTGCCATGATGCTCGTTCACCGACTATTGCTTGAATGCAAGCTCCCTGATAACTCGCGACAGGAGTTGCCCAAATTCCTCCTTGACTCTATCCAAAGATCTCTCGACATGGCCGCTCAAGCAGCACTTCGTATCTCCAAGGCTCCTTTACATAAGCTGCAGAATCACTTAGCCGTTCACTTTGCTTCCATGCACCTCTTCACCGCAGGAGCCATCTTGTTGATTGCCATGATTAACCAACCACGTACTAAATCCGCCATTGAAGCTAAGAATGGTCTCATAAGAATCCTCAAAACATGTCAAGCTCTGAGAGACAAGAATCGAATCGCAAGACATACAGCCCAGTTGCTTACTGAGACGCTAAGATGGATGCTTCAGGATGAGGTAAACGAGACTGAGAATTTCTGGTCTGAGGTTCTGAGAACTGCGGACTTCGCATCAATGGTACGTAGAAAATTCACAGCCATAAACTAGGTGCTCATGGAACAAACAGGATATGAGTATGAGCCAGATCGCTCAGCTTGACTCCTCTGGTGCGGTTTCGGCCTTCAATCTGGACCAGTGGTTCAACTCTAGTCTGGTTGATCCTGATCTCCTGTCAACTCAGCCGGAGGACCTTTTCGTAGGACTTGACGAGTTCCTTTATGATACACGGCCTCTGGGCGAAGAGACGGACAAAACACAAGCGAATTTTGAAGGAAATGAATTTCCTTAAGACTCGTTCTCTTCTGGATTCGGCACTTCATGGTTTTCTATCGTCCTCAGCAGCTTCCCGAATGGTCTACTGAGAACAGAGAGCTAAGATCAGCTTTGATCTGCATGTTTCCCGCTTAGCACCCGCGTTTTAGCGATAGGCATTATTGTACGAAAATAGAAAGGAAAACGGAAGTTGGGGGCTGTATGGCACCCTGTTTTGTAATGAGTGTATGTACGAAGACGAATACAGGGCTTTGGGTGAGGTATGCAGCAGCATATATGTACATGACTACGCCAGGCCATGCTCACGTCATGTAACCAGGATTTTAACTGCAAATTGGGACGGTACGGGAGATCTACCAGCAGAACTGGGTCCTGGGACCTGCACATTTACTATAATCCGCAAGTTTAGTTGGCTGCAGCTAGATTAAATATATCCGGAAAGAGCTGGCTCTACTTCATCGTTCTTTGTCATTCGCTTGAGATTGCATTTCGACGGTGTTCGCTGACTGTCACATTGGAGTACCACCTTTTGATCCCCTTTAGGAACTAAGCTAAACATGCCAAGCTCTAGTTGGTAGATTTTCAAGCTATCCAATCAAGGGCAAAATTACGGAAACAGACTCGGATCTAGCCTCAAACGAAGGTGGGAGATCCCGATGAAAGTCCCGGTGGAAAAGCCGGTGGAAGTTCCGGTGGCAGTTCCGGTGTAAGCTTTTTGAGGTGATCTCAGGGCCGTGAGTGGACTGAAATTAGTCCTTGCTGTACCCCAGATTCCATAAAACCCCGCAAATATCGAGTCTGACAGGCTTCAACTTGCATTGCAGCTGCAGTTGAAGCTCATCTTGCAACCATGGAAACTTACAGCAATTATAACCTGGTGGTGAGCCAAACTGCTTGTAACTACTACCCCTTCCCTACCAACTAAAATCTTTAGGTCATCCTCTTTGCCGCCATGGGCTCGCTCATGTCCGGCTATGGTCTGGCGGTGATTGTCGCAACCATTGGCCAGCCTACGTTTTATACGTCCTTGCACCTAGATGCAGACCCGACCTCTCCGGGATATAGTCATACCAACACCTTCATTGCTACCATTGAGGGAATATTCTTTGCAGGCGGCTTTTTTGGAAGCTTGTTTGCTTCACCGGTTGGCTCAAAGCTTGGTCGGATTCGAGGCTTCCAGATCGTTTCAGCAATTGGCATTCTTGGAGGAGCACTTCAGACGGGAGCCGCGAATCAAGCTATGGTCAGAACTTCCTCCAGAATGTTAGTTGATCCAGGACACTGACAGTTTCTAGTATATTGTAGCACGATTTATTACAGGCTTTGCCACTGGGCATGCATTTGCAGCCATGCCAGTCTATTACGCTGAGGTCGCTCCACCGCATTCGCGTGGGCTCATGGCGGGAGCTCATGGGTGCTTTATCAATGTCGGATATGCCACATCCAATTGGATTGGGTAGAATATCCAAGAACCCCCAACCTAGAGAAGCATTCTGACACTTTCAGGTTTGGTTCATTCAAAGCTCCTGCTTCATCGGGTTCCTTTGCATGGCGCTTTCCTAACGCTGTGTTCGTTATCTGGGCAATTTGCCTTGGGCTTGGCACACTCTTCAGTACGATTCGCCGCTCTCAAGTCCCTGTATTATCCTGACAATTTGCAGTTCCCGAGAGTCCGAGGTGGTTGGTCACAAAAGGTCGCCCAGATGAGGCGCTCCGGATTCTCCGCCGGCTTCACCACGACCCAAACGATCCTGAAGACACTTTTGCTCGGCGAGAATTGGCCTTAATAAGTAGACAAATCGAGGAAGACGAGAATCAAATGCGAACTCTGGGAAAGTGGCAATTGATAACGGAGAAAACTTATCGCACGCGCTTGATACTGTCATGCGTGGTGGCCACAGCAACGCAAAACACTGCTGTGCTGGTTATCAATAATTTCAACACTCTGCTGTATAAGTCGCTTGGCTTGAGTAACTCCCAGTCGCTCATTGTATCGGCCGGATACAACACTTGGGCTATGCTCGCAAACTTTTTTGGGGCAACCATCTCGGACCGATTCGGTCGACGAAGATTGCTCTGTAAGTCGCCCTTCATTTCTTCTTTTTTATTGAACACTAACGTTACAGTGATCGGATACGTCTCGACTCTCTGCATGCTTGCCATAGCTACCGGACTTATTGCCAAATATACTGAAACTGAAACAAAATCATGGGCCGCCTTGTCTCTCACTTTCCTCTTTCTCTATGTCTTTTGGTAAGCGCAGACCCAACACGCCAACGAGTCGTGTTACTAAGTATTGAAGTTATGCCTCCTTCATTGATGTTAATTGTTGGACATACGCAACGGAGATCTTCCCGTCTCATCTCCGCACTCAAGGCACAGCGATCGGCATGTCGTGCGTCTTCCTAGCCGATACATTGTGGTTACAGCTAGAACCCACGGCAAATGCTACAATAGGCTGGAAGTATTATTTGGTCTTCGTCGCGCTGACAGCTGTCACCGCCGTGTGGTTTTGGTTTAAACTTCCTGAGGTAGGCGTGCTCGCCCGTTCTTTGTGTAGCATATAGCTGACGCGCGTAGACGACTGGATTGGCTTTGGAGGAGATCGATGCCTTGTTTGGCAAGGAACCGGTTGCTCGTGTAGACACTGTTTATCTCGATGATGATGATCAGAAACAACATCAAACCTACATTGGAGAGGCCTCTGAGAAGGGCATATAAACTGCTAAAACGAATATGCTTACTTTGTCTCCTCTACATTGTGATCATAAAAGCTATTCAAAAGTTAAGTAGCAAAGGACATGGTTTTTTAACCATCAGCAAAAACTATCTTACAGACTGTATTTATCTATTCCCACAAGGATCTCAAAATCTGTAATTATTAAGTTATACAAAATCAGTCTTACTATTACTGTGACTGCGGTTGCTCTTTTAGAGGCAGTTGTGGACAACTATGAAGTACTTCCAGTTTACTTTTAATCAGGCGCGATGATAGAGCAGATAAGGTGGAATCGAAAATGGGCGATCCTCTTTCCACAAGATGCTATGCGCTTTACTAATAAATACATCAAGACCGCATTTTCTCTCAACATAATTTATTTTGCGGTACCACGGCTAACTTCTGGAATGCGCAGTTCGTTGTCGTTCAAGTTACAGATGACGGAAACACCACATCATGCTCACTCGAGCCCTCTATCAGCTCCGACGACCATCTGGCACTTCTGCGACACACTTAGCTTTGGCTCAGTTCAAATGACAAATATTCGTGCCCGATAAGAAATTCAGAACCAGCTAAAGGATATTTAGTGTATATCAAACTAGGTCAAATACTGCAAGGACCGATTTTCTCAATTACGGTAACGATTTACCCGGAACGGGGTGGCGTTAACCCAGGCAGCGCAACACTGGTACAGAAATAATTCCAAACTGGTTATTGGGACTACTGTGATTTCTAAAACTCTTGAGCTCGCATCAATACGTGTTTTGTTTGGGTAAAAAATGGTTCGTGACTGGACTCTAGCTTGAACAAGAAACAACAAAACACGAAACCCCAGTTACAGTGACACGAACGGGTTACAACGCGAATTCTGGAGGGGAAAAAGAGAGGTTGATGGTGATACATATTCTGAGACAAACCTATTAACGCTTATTGAGAAGATCTTCACATTCTCATCTATCATCTTAAGGCTGGTCCACGTATCCTTTAATTTGGCCGCTAGTGGCCGCATCCCGTCCGCATCCCGTCCGCATCCAGTCCGCATCCATTAGATCCGTATAAGTTTTAGTCTAGAAATCTTACTACATATATAGCTCCGGCTCTGTGGTTAAAGGAATCTATTTTTCAATAAAAAGTGGCTTCTTTGGATCATACGACACGTTTACTTTCCAGTTATTCGGTACTATGCCTCTCTGCCAGACGCTGAGTGAATTCTACCCACCTAAACCAAGATTCACAGAAGACGATCTCCCGGATCTATCTGGCAAAGTCTATCTTATCACTGGTGGAACCTCTGGAATCGGACTCGCTCTCGCCAAGATCCTCTACTCCAAAAATGCGAAAGTATATATAACTTCCCGTAGTGATAGATCTGCGGAGCAAGCCATCACTGGGATCCAAAAATCTGTGGAATCAACAAAAGGCGAATTAAAGTATCTACTGGTAGATCTTAGCGACATATCCACAGTCGGTCCTATGGTCCAGAAATTCCTCGAACAAGAAAACGTTCTCCATATCGTCTGGTTTAACGCTGGAGTTATGAATGTGCCCGACGGAAGTATAACAAAGCAGAACTTCGAACTGCAGTGGGGAACTAATGTGGTGGCACACTTCATTATGAACAAGTTACTGACACCTGTCCTCCTGTCTACAGCTCAGGCGGCTCCCAAAGGAACTGTGAGAGTCGTTTGGGTCAGCAGTGATGGCCACATCTTGCTATCTCCGAAGGGGGACGGAATAGACTGGAACGATATCACCACCAAAAAGGGGCCAGGGTGGACTGGTGACAAAGGTTCTATGACATATTACGGTCAGAGTAAAGTAGGCAATGTTTTACTTGCCAAAGAGATCGCCAAAAGATACGGCGGTCAAGGCATTGTCAGCGTTGTAAGTCACGACAATTTTACCAGTTTATTGTTACTGTTCCTCTTGTGTTTAACACCGCTCTAGGCTTTGAATCCTGGCCACTTGCAAACAAATCTTCAGCGGCATACAAATCATGTAGGAGCCAAAGTCTTCAGCAAATTGCTGTTACACGATCCATACCTAGGTTCCCTCACGGAGCTATTTGCGGGATTTTCGGAGAGCATTGGACTTGAAAATAACGGAGCCTATATAATTCCGTGGGGCAGATTAGGAAGGTCTAGAGCAGATATCGAGTCTGGTTTCTACGACCGAGGTACGGGAAAGAAACTGTGGGATATTCTGGAAGAGCAGACGAAGGAGTATATTTAATGGGAACCCATTCTTTCTGATCGGTCACGAAGCCACATCTTATTTAGATGTTGTTAGCTTAGAACACAAATGTGGCTGAAATTGATTAAAATAGGTATTCAAATATCCGTCATAACTGCAATTTATTTCAGAAAACAAAACATTCAACAGAGACTGAAGATTATATATATATGATATTTTTATGCTTATATCATGTTTATTAAGGCTATC
The DNA here is from genome assembly GCA_000743665.3 of Scytalidium sp. 3C. Lineage (NCBI taxonomy): Eukaryota > Fungi > Ascomycota > Leotiomycetes > Scytalidium > Scytalidium sp. 3C. The sequence continues at coordinate 41,485 of JMRO03000044.1, read as the reverse complement.
TCTAGTAAAGAAAGGGCTTTGTTCCTTTCTCTCTGCTATCTAGGAGCTCTATCCAGGCATAATAAGCCGGATCCATGAATCTATGCGCGCGGTCACTCGCTAAAATAGCGGCTTCTGGCACAGGCCCTGAATAAATGCTTGGAGTTCGGTCTACGCTGATCATAAAACTCATGTCATCATCAAAAAAATCATCCTCGACGTCGAGATCTGCCACATTCGAAATCAATAGTTTATTACTCTGTACATGGCTGCACTCCAGGCTTGCGTAGCATGCCATGCGAGGAAGCGAAAATGCTCCAGAGAGCTGCCTGCGTGTGAACTTTGTCGTCGGAACAGGCGCCGGTGCGAGTATCCACAGAAGACTGATAGCCCCGCAACCAATAGCATCGACAGCACGAGCTTCCTAGAACAGGTATGACAAGGCACAAGCTCAGGAGGACTCAAACCAATTTAACTCAGATCGATTAATGCAGTAGCAGAATTCTTTCCCGGCATTATTTTTCCTAGATTTGTATACGTTCGATCAAAGACGGAGTGTGATACCGACGCCAGGAAATGCGCTGCCCAATACGTATTTCAAGTTTCTCGGAAGCAGAGAGAATCTGCAAAATCATGCCAATATCTACTTCTCAGTATTTCATTCTCATTTCCCTATAGGTTGGAAATTTCTTCTTCCAATCTGAACAAGTTAGTGAAGCTTAAATTAGCTGATCTGAAGAATACCAGTATCCAAGCTTCGAATCTACCAGCATCTTTCCCACTCCATGGATAGCTTAGATGCAGATGCAGCTCTCTTGCTCATGGCAATGCAAACTCTGTGCCATCCAAAGGAGGACCACACACTTCCAGCCACTGAGCTTTATAAACTCGCGAAGCATGGTTGTAGGTATGCAGAAGATAACAATATAATATCTTTAAGGTTGCTGCAGGCACATCTCCTGATTGCAGTGTACGAGCTTGGTAATGCTATATACCCAGCAGCTTACCTTACGGTAGGACATTGTGCAAGACTAGGCTATGCTCTCGGTATTAACAGCAGAAAAGATGCGCCTCAGATGCTGCCGAAGCCAGGTAAGCCTCCCCGTACTCTAGTGATAAGTATGACATCTAAACGTGAATCAAAGGATCATGGGCAGAGGCAGAAGAGAGGCGACGGGCATGGTGGGCTGTAATTATTCTTGACAGGTGATATTGTGAGAAGAGTTGTATAGTTGAGACCTTGCTTATCCTCTTAGATATGTCAATCTTGGTGGTGGCAGCCGTCCCTATGCCTGCCATGATGCAAAATCAGATGATTTTCTTCCCATAGACGAAGACAGCTGGGACAAAGGAGTAAGAAAGTCATATCTGGCAGAGAGGAGTCAAACTAAGGTACTCAGGAACCTACTGTCATCCAACCTTTAGCAGTATCGGAATATACTGCCTCTCATGCATCGCCATTCGCCCGTACATGTCAGGCGTCTCATATTCTTTCGCATATCCTACGCCATTTAAACGAGGAGCATGAAGATATCCAGCTTAAGTATCAGGAAGCCATGCAGCTTCATCAAACCATTGATGCGTTTAGTTCGGCGCTATCATACGAGATTGACAATATTAGCAATGGCGATTGTGATTGGGGCATTCTCACTTCATATTTCACACCTATGGCTATCTGCTACAGTGCTCGGATAACACTCTATGACGCCTACATGTGCCCGGACGCAGATAACTTCAAAGGAGTGGGCATTCCTGAACAAATTGAAATGCAACAAATTGCCATATCCAGCATCAGAGAGTCATGTATGGCTGTCTACAGACTTGCTGCCATGATCAATAAGACGGTTGACTTAGAGCGTCTACCGATAATGACCCCCTTACTTACAGACTGCCTGTACCAAGCATCAATGCTTATTGGCTCTTACGTCCGTGAGAGCGGCCATGTTGAATATTCTTATATGGAGACCGACATCATATGTGCGCTCAAAACACTAGCCGGAAGTTGGCATGTTTCAAGTACGACGTTCACATTCAGGACTAAACATTGTCTAACGGTTATACAGATGAATATCTTGCTTCTTTTACCACCAAGAATAGTAGCTCATATATTGAATAGGCTGCCTTTACTTCATACTAAAGGGAGAGACAAGCCGGCAACGATATGTGTTAGCCGAATTAACCTTCCATGCTTCACGAATGGCGGCTTATCAGCGACTTCGGGTTGTCGATGGTTAAAGCGTATATAATTTCATTGGGATTGCAAAGGAAGTCCAGGTCCCTTCTAGGGCAACCGGTATAGTCTCAACTTAAACTAGATCGAAATATGGCCTGCTGTCCTAAGAATCTTAGCTCTCTTAAAATTAATCTAACAATACTGGCCCCAAACGGTCGGAATTTAAGAATATAGAGTACAGGTTTTAATTGCTGTTATTGGTAGGTGATGCAGTGGAGTACCGAGTTTGCGTTTTCTTTGATAAATACCACCGGAGCCAAGTGAACCAGCCCTGAACGACCGGAAATCTCCACCTGGTGGTTCACTGATGCGAGTCTACATTCCCTGAAATCACTCGACGTCAATAAATAAAGACGCGAAGCAGCTGGTAGGGTGGTAATCCAGCGGCAAACACTTATACCTGCAACATAATATGAAACCTAATAGAGTGGCAAATGCCGAGTAAATGTGAAGTTAATCCCATCTGCTGTTGAAACATGATCCAACTAGAGAATGCTTTATCGCTTTGAACGAGGGGGATGCTCCCTAAAAAAGGCACTAGGACATCCATTACCTAGCAATGTTTCCGCTCAGATATCGAACCAGGACCACCCAAGAATGCCCATAGATACTTACACTTCGCCACATTTAAAAGGTCAAACGGCTTGCAGGACTAATCAATACAGAACCAGCGAAAGAGGACTTAGTGTGTAATAATTTCCGTTAGCCTACCAGTCAAGATCGGGTTCGAAAAGCCCCATGCGATATCCTCCTGCTCCCCTCGACGATGGCGCCTTAAAATGCCGATGCCATAGCCGTAGAAGAACATGGGGTGACCAGCACGACGGCGCCAAGAGGTCCGACATCCATCCCACGATGGGAAGTATCTCATTGCTGGATCCCGTCTTGGCAACCCTCCTCTACCTTCATATGGAATGATAGCACCAAAGGCCGGATATGGCGAGACCCGTTTTCCTCGGAGTACACCAGGCAGAAATACACAAGGTGCGAGGATTCATGACAGTTGCTCGGGCGAGAGGTAGCGAGACCAGCTTCCACGGTACTATGATTGATACTGTAGCTCTTCTAGCAGACTCCAATATATGCGTGTGATAGACAGCACCGTGCTTATAGCGCATTATGGGGTATCGTTAGCCTGGGACCCACTGTACGCAGGTACTGAGTATTTTATTCGCCCCTCGTGAGGAGACCCTGATCGCCTTCGGCTCCCTACACGCGAAGCGCTTGGGCGTCTATCAGCTATCATCGCCCTTTAACCTTGGCATACAGGAATCAGCAACATGCGATGAGCCCATCCTCGAGGGATCCGTGGACAAAGTCTCCTAGGACCTGCTGATCCACCCGCCGAAGAGGTCACCGGTCGACCCTGGCCCCATTGGCGCAGCGTCGTGGCTTAAGTAATCCGAGGCAGACAGGCCCTCGTGCCATTGGCCTACGCAGACACGTGCCTCCGTCGACCAACGAGCATCTCTGGATCTCTCTCGGGGATAAGCACCATGGATCGCGGAGAAGGACAACGACAAAGTGGGCTGCTCAGGGCGAGCTGCAGACTTCAGTCATCGATCGGCGTACATTAACTTCCATAGCCGCGCTCTGAGGTTGCTGGCGATACCAGATTCCCGGTCAGAATCAATCTTCCGCTGTTACAGAGCTGCATCTTCGTGCTCATCCAATCACATGGCCAATCTCGTGGAGCTTCCCTCGTATGAGCAAGTGCATCTCGACAGGGCACCCACCCTGTCGGCGATCCACAGCCAGATGACCCTGACTTTCGATCCTACGGCGACATCCATCAAACCTCTGGCTGCCGAAGAAGTCGAGTGTCCTGTCTTCTACTCGCTTACCTCGTCGCTGCTGCGCGTCAAGATGGGCAGCGCCATCCAGGTGCAGCGAGTCGAGTCGCGGAGTCCAGGACCGGACGGCAACCCCAGGACGAAAAATCACAGCGTCTACGCTATTGGGGACCGCTTTATGAATCCTCTGAGCTCGCGCCGACTAAAGTTACAGGGTATTCAGGTGGCGCGGTCTCATGGGCTCTTTGTCTCAACCAAGCTACGGAAGCTTGTTTGGGAGTTCAGTACCGAAGTCAAGCCCAGACAAGGAGATGTCGTGAACGACGTACGTATGAAGGGACCAGTCGGCACCGTTGATCCCGTGTACTCCATAGGCACCGGTGTGGGCGTGGGAACGATCAAGAAACCTCTCCTGCAGTTCTTCGATTCAAAATGGGTTTCGTTCGATGCGGAGTTCGAGAGCGAGACCATTGCGTTTGAGAGAGAAGGCACGGAAGAGAGTCAAAGCATGCCCACCCTGAGTGTGGTGAAGAACTTGGACGAGGAGATGATGGATCTGCTAGTCTCCGCTTGGTGTGTACGGCTGTGGGGAGACTTGCCCAAAATGGTCAGCAGTGGCAAGCGTCGAAGTTCGAGATCATGATTACTAAAATGGCTCTTTCTTCCAAATGTTTCAATTTCCTTCCACTTGAGCGATGAGCTTGCTTTTCTACATTTCCTTTGTTCGGGTATCAGCGACCCTTCCGGCCAAATCAGTCAATTTCGCTTCAAACATTGTTGATTAATATTGCTCCCTCTTTGGTTTTTTGAGCGAGTTTCATCATTCTGCGTGGGTAACGTGTATATCAAACTTCCAGTCTTAGCAGATTAAAGAATAATATATTCACAACTGCAACTCGCCGTCTCGTGTAACATTCGTAAAATAGAAGTTATTACTGGTTGCTTTATGCGCTAGACTATTTTCGAGTGTCTGATGGGTTAGTAGTATCAGGTGGCTTTTTGAGAACCATTAATCCCGTGACTTCTGGTCTACGGCATTGGATCATTTATCTCCTTCGATTTGCTAAGAATTTTTGAGTAATCTCATAAATAGTGTTGTCTGGGGCATAGTGCCGTTATTGAGGAGATCATTTCTGGTACAAGCTTCTTGCTCGTTCCCTGCTGTTGAGCTGCTCCAGAGCATTGTTCCGGAAAGTGCACGCAGATCTTCTTCTCTAGCTTGTGCAATATGTCAGCTTCTAGAACCATTATTAATCAAGTCGAGGATGAGTCAACTGATGCCTTTGCACTTTGCCCCAATAGCCAATCGAACCACCTGCTCATAAGGGGCAGGGCGCCTATAACCTAAGCACTTCAAGCCACAGACGGCACACACTATTAGTCTACACCTCATGCATGCAGTGAGACTGCGGAGTAAAATCTAGCTGTACGTCCATACACATATATAAAGCTGGAGTGGAATCCCAAAATTTTACGATAAACGTTTCTCGTCTGCGTTATATTTTCCCATCTGTATTCTCAGATTACCCTCTTTCAACAAACCGATTTTTATCTTCTAGTCACAACTAGATCTGGGTAGCAAGTATAAAACTCCAAATCGAGGTAACTACTTAACTATTAACATGCTATGGCAGTGGAATCAGAAAAACGAGTAGCAATTGTCACCGGGGCAAGTCAGGGAATTGGCAGGGAAACAGCGATCAGTTTATCCAAGAAGTTCTCAACCATAGTTTTAGTGGCTCGAAATCAAGATGGACTTCAAGAAACAGCCAATGCAATCTCTCTAGAGTCCTTCCTCATACCCGTTGACTTACGAGAGAAAGATGCTGCAGGGCAAGTTGTTAGTCTTACCTTACAGAAGTTTGGTCGCATCGATGCTGTCGTCAATATCGCCGGTGCTGTTCCTCAAGTTAATCTCCTAGACACCACGGACGAGCAGTGGGACGATGGTTTTGCATTGAAGCTTCATGGCGCACGCCGATTAACGGTAGCCGCCTGGCCAGCCCTCAAGAAAAATGGTGGATCTGTAATCTTCATATCTGGAAATTCCGCTGAGCTTCCGAAAGCCCCATTTGCAGCCGTTGCAACGGTCAACGCCGCAATCGTAGCGTTGAGCAAAGCATTCGCCGATCAAGGATATGAAGATGGGATACAGGTGAACTGCGTTCTCCCGGGCGCTGTTATGACAAATCGGCGAAAGAATTATTTGAAAAAATGGTCTGCAGAACATGGCATTGCCTATGATGACGCGGTTAAGCAGTTTCCAAAACAAGCCCGTATACCGAGGTATGGAGAGGCAGAGGAAATCGCGTCCTTGATAGAGTACATCTTGTCGCCAGAGGCCCAGTGGATGACTGGAAGTGCTATTCGTATGGATGGAGGGGAAGTCAAAACAGTTTAGACGCGAGAGCAGAGACTTCTAAAGTTCTTCACAAATGCATGCACCGGATCTACTTTATGTTTCTAAGCATTTGGTTTGTTGGATAGGCAGCTGAAGCAAGTAACAGAGCCATATAGTATGATCGAGTACCATAACAGCAGATTATTGTCGTCCTGATCGACCTTAGCTTCGATATAAATACAACACCACGGCACAAGACGCTTAACGCTTGAGACACAAATCGTGATTCTTATTTTCTATACTAGCCTTTCTATATCATGGTGTTATTTTGGTGGTTAGTTCCCAAGCCCCTCACAATAATGAGCCAGCAATAAAGGCAGAGTTAGGATCAGGTTGCATAGGTCCAGAAGCACTGACTAACCCAGATGAGCCAATCTGCTCCCTACACACGCATACGTAGTCCCAAATCCACTTTTCGCCTGCAGCAGCCGAGCATTCATAGTTTTGCCTTAGCTTTTCACTGATAATTTAGTGCTTACGCATATGTAGACACTCCCCCGTCCCAGGAGCGCATAGAATGAACCTTTGAGTCCTATTCAATCACGCGTGCGTTTACTTGAAACTCTTAAAAATCGAGTCGAAATATTTATCTCTGTCCTTGTACTACAATACAAATGTAAATTTATAAATTAAATCGCCTGATGAGGTACCGACGGAACTCCGTTGATGCTCTAATTATTGCAGCTGTGCCGTCGGGCGAAAATTACCCAATTAGAAGTCACAGCTAAAGCCAAACGACCATAAGTTGTACGTATATATTCTCTGTTCAAGCGGAGGCTGCGCCCAGGATTCGTAAACACCATCACCAAGTTTTTTAGATTCTATCCCGAAGTTCTGTTGGGTTGAGCCCAGTTGCCGCGTAGACTTGCGATGCCCGCTGCCCATTCAGCCAGGTTCGGCCTAAGCCAGATTTTAGACCATGTTACAATCTTAAATGTTTTCACCCCACTTTTCATTCTGGTAACCTCAATAGTCCTCTATCGTCTGTATCTAAGCCCTCTTTCCCATATTCCTGGGCCTAAACTTGCTGGTATGTCCGCTCTTAACAACTCCCCAACGGGAATTTAGGTTGGATTTGACCATGTTCTTCCTCGCTCCTTGTACCACTAAACTTGGAAAGGGAGCTTAACTAACCAGGGTGACCAACAGCTGCAACACATCTTTACGCCTTTTATCATGATGTAATTCGACAAGGTCTTTATATCTGGGAGATAGAGCAAATGCACAGGCAATATGGTAAGCGGTGCGGAACATGCTCGCTCTTCAGAATTAAATGAGCCTGTAGGACCCATTGTTAGAATATCACCTGACGAGATACATATAAACGACCCTAATTTCATTGAACAACTCTACGGTGGGCCGGGCAAGAGACGCGACAAGGGCCAGAGGACGGTGAATGGCCTAGGAGCTTCACCGACAGCACTTGGGAGCCAAAAGCATGACCTCCATAGGAGCCGACGAGCAGCTCTGAATCCTTTCTTTTCGAAACAGAATATACGTCGTCTTGACCCAACGGTTGCTAATGTTCTAGGTCACATTTTTCAGCGATTGGATCATCAAATCAGAACTCGGCAACCTATTAACCTGAGTATTCTGTACCGTGCGGCCACACATGATATTATATCCGAGTATGCCTGGGGAGAGAGCGGAGTATGTTTTGGCAAGGAAGATCTAAACCAACCATATTTTCAAGCTTATCATGAAATGGTTACCACCTGGCACGTCGGCTGCTACTTTCCTTGGATTGGCCACACGATGAGAAAACTCCCTTCCTGGGCGGTCGCAATGCTGGTACCAACCGCGAGGCACGCTATCAACACTATTGAAGTGAGTTCATCTTCTTATTCTGAGTCTCAACACCTGACTAAGGCATTCATAGGCGGCAATGAAGAAGATTGACTATATCAGATCTTCACCTGAAGAAGCCGATGGAATGCGAACGATATTCCACGGTCTTCTACAAAGTGAACTTCCGGAATCTGAAAAAAGCTCGGCTCGGCTCGCAGAAGAAGCCCAGAATCTACTAGCAGCAGGAACTGATAGCACAGCGAACACACTTGCCGCGCTAACCTATCAACTTCTGACTCACCCGCAGCAGTTACAAAAGCTCCGAGCGGAGCTTCAACAAGCTATTCCCGAAGATTCCTTGTCTGTATTTTCCAAGATCGAAAACCTGCCATATCTCAGTGCTGTCATCCAAGAAGGATTGCGTTTACATCCTGCAGTATCAACCCGCCAAGAGCGCGTGGCGCCTGACGAGGCTTTATTATATACGGACGAAAAGTCTAAAAGATCCTACAAGATTCCAGCCGGTACATGCACCGCAATGAGCGCCGTCCTTCTCTCTCGTCTCTCTGAATTCTATCCAGCTCCTGAAGAATTTCGACCAGAACGCTTTCTTGAAGATCCCAAGCTCAAGCGGTATCAGTTAACATTCTCTCGTGGCACGAGAATCTGTCTGGGTATCAACCTAGCCTATCAGGAGATGTACACTATTCTTGCTGCCTTGTTCAGGAAGTACGATGCGTGGGACGAAAGCAAAGAACAGGCGGGATATACGTTAGAACTATTTGAGACAACCCGAGAAGACGTAACCATCGAAAGAGACCTTGTGACTGAGAATATGAAGGCCGATAGTAAAGGGGTAAGAGTTATTGCCAGGGGACCGGTGGAGGGGAAAGGTGATAATTAAATAGTAACTACCCAACTATGTTTTGATCACTAAACCAGATATATGGTAAGACAAAGAATGAAAAGTGTACACCTGACTAGTGTGGCCATTCTCGTCTCTTGCTAGCCCAGAAGTTCTACAATAGAATGAGAGGGATAGTTATCTTCCAGATTCATTAATGCAAGAAGCAAACTGTTGAAAATGTGAAATGACGTGAATACGTTTTTAGATAGCTAGTGTGCCTCTTCGCTAGAACTAAATGCCGCCAGCATCATCATGGTTGAACTCCGGTAGGACCTAATATATCCAGATCAAATCTCAGCGAGTTGATCATAGCTTTGGCGTGGCTATACCCGAATATATCTTGTCCTGCGAGCTTTCCTAGCCATTTCTCACTCGTCATATTATAACACAAATCCGAAATGGCATCCAAATATACTCCGAATTCAGCCCACGGATTCTCAGGGTTGTTTGCCAGCACGATTGACGCAACATTCTCCAGGCCGACAGCCGGATCATTTGTACCGCTCTTTTGAATGGCAGACATACAGTTATTATACAGATCGGTGACATACTCACGTTGGATCTCCACGGCTGTACGGTTTGCTGGACCTCCCATGTGACCTCCTATGTAGACATCGAAATCATATTCAAGAAGCTGGTCATGAGCCTTTATCCATCCTGGCACGTACATTGACTCTGCAAGACTTTCGAACGGAACGTATTCGGGGAAGACCTGATCGACGAACATGACTATCTTCTGCTTTGGAGCATAAATTATAAGGTTCCCCAAATCGTGTCCGGGTCCTGGGAAGAATAGCTCCAGAGTCTGGNTTACCCGCATCCAACGTGTGCTTCTCTTTAAACGTGATATGAGGTTTTGGGCGATTGGGGTCTGGCGCAAAGCCCAGCTGCCAAGCGGTATTCTCGTGGGCAATAGTGGTAACGTGTGGAAGGTTTGCGAAGAGGTATGCTCCGCCTGCATGATCAGCATGCGAGTGAGAGTAGACAAACCACTTTACCGGAAGGTCAGTGATATTGCCAATGGCGTACTGGATGTTACGACCAGTAGTTGGGGGAGCATCCACAACAATCACACCGGCCGTCGAAACCAGGACAAAAGTCTGGTAGATCCCATCGGTGATCATGAAAGCACCCTTCCCCAGGTCGCTTACGCCGTAGCCGGCATCATTCAATGGGATGTCCTGTTCAACAGCAGGTGTGCCAGTGACATTCAGAAAATGGTCATGCAGGCCAGCAAATCCCACGCATGCAGAGGCCACATTGAACAGAAGAAAGAGACCAGCAATGAAAGTCGAAATTGCTGTCATGATCGAGTGAATGAGAGCGACTCTCTCGTCAACTCCTCTCAACAAAAACGAATTGGAGTATACAGGTAAATAATAATGTGAGAAGATTGCATCTTTCGTTTGTGATATATATATATCCAATATTTTCACTGTGGTCTTTTTGCTCCGAGAATTGGAGCTTTGTAATCAGCACTGCAGGAACAAAACTAGCTCAGGGGTTCTAACTTAGTACATCTTAGTTATAGATCATAAACGGCATTGCTCGTAACGAGCGTATCTGAATACAATATCTATTGTCATTATCATGCAATTCTGCACTATTATTGAGTGCAATTTCCAGCCTCCATTCCTTCCTTAATAAGCGTCCCACCGTCCAGCCAATGATCATTTTGAAAGTTTGGCGATGCGTGCATGCCAGGATGAGGATTCTCCATATTGGGGCTAGCAGTCTGCTTACTATGATCCGAGCTGTAGAATTTGATTGGGGTATGATGTATTAGGGTTCACGGAGGCGGCCTTTTGACAGACGCTAAGTACACCGTTGTGGGGAGTCGTACAGAGCTTCGAAAATTTATGAATGATGTGGCCCAGCTAAAGAAAACTGGATTATACTGGTAACGTACAAAGTATACAAAGTCACTGTTTAGGCTGTTCCGGGATGCCTGAATTATGCGGGAGAAATCCAATGGAATCTGAGTTCAAGCCTTCTCCGATTAAGGAACAAACGTCGCACTCCAACAGCTTCGTCATTGCTAATTGCAACAATTAAGCTCATTATTATAGCATGTGAGATCTATTTTTTGACAATTATTCGCTGACGATGTCCCGTTAAGACGGTAGTATACATATTCCTAACCAAACATTTGCCGGAACAGGCCCATTCTCAACCAATCAGAACATCTTAGGTGACAATTTATCTGTTTAGCGGTTCCGGCTCGAGGCTGGCGTAATGTCTTGTCAGAACGCTTGGTGCAGAATAGAGAGCGCTCTGCCAGGGTCTGTGGCGAGAGCTGAGCCTTGAAGCCTCTTCCCCGCATTTGCTCTGCGCGATTCCGCCAGATTTCAATGCCTGGACCAGCAACCAATCTTAGAACTGGGCATCGAATGCCGACGGCAATAGAAATCGGAGAGCACACGAAAAGCACCTTGAGCGAGGATTTCCAGGCTAGATGATATTATCTATGAGTCAATGCATACTATTTCTGAGTTATACCCACAATCTGCCATTTCCAGCGGTTCGGGCGAACTGCAGCCTGACCAAGGCGGAGGCGTTGCTGCCTATCGTCAATTGCCGTTGGCTGTCGGTCGTTGGAAAACCACATTGCGGCAATCGAATATTAATAACAGCAGTACCTCTCTCCATCTCGACAGTACCTCATGTTCACATCTCCATATCTCTACTATTTTCTAGTGTCCATCTTCGCAGGGTTGGCTGCCGTCGTATACATAATGGATCCTCCACGACGGGTACTGCGAAGGAGATTGCCGAAGAGCCCAATAGGTAAGCACGCACGGCATGCTATGGATATAATATTGGTATCGCCACCACGCATGCATCACTTCGCGCATCTTCTAGTTATTCTGATGAGCTCAATTTGGTGATGCTAATGCTAATAGCCCATAGAACCTCAAAATTCACAAACCTCACAAACCCTGCAGTTTATTAAGTTTGACGAAACAAAATGTCTTCCGCAGACTCAGAGTATTCTGTTCAATAAATTCCCAGGGGAAATCCGAGGTCTTATATACTATTACACTCTTTGCGACTATGAAGACGAGTCGTCCCTTTACGAAGAAAACACGTGCTACCGGCGCCCTGGCTATTTTGCACCACGTCGTACCGACGCCGCACTGCTGAGGACATGCCAGCAGATCTATCGTGAGGCATGGTTCCTCCCATGGACCACAAGGGATATCACAGTCTTCCTCACGGCCCCCGATCGTTGTCCTGTGCAGACTACCGATTACAAACAGATACAGCCTGCTCTTCAACTGATCAATGCACTTCACGGTAGGACAGAGGTCAACCACATTCGTGTCTTTCCTCAACTCTATCGTCTCGAGCCTGGACATGATTTGCAAGCAATTAATGACCTGCCCCATTTCTACCCGCGCCGTTTCACTATCACCATTCGTCACACTGACTGGTGGAACTGGGAGACCGATGCACCACTCTACATCAATAGCAGCTTCGTGAACACATGCCGGTTTTCGGAATCAGTGCAAGAGCTTTGCTTTGAGCTCGAAAGTATCGAGCGACGAAAGGAGCAAATCAACTCCATAGCCAAACAGATGATGGAAAAGTGGCTCTTTGAACGCAAGGATGGCGTGTGCCTCTCAGCGAGAGACTCGGATATTTCTGTGATGCGATGGTCCGGGAGCTCGACTTGGAATGGCCAGCGCTGGGTCCGAGACGAAACGCGTCCTGAAACGCTAGACTACTATGTTGCGACCATCATTTTCAGACCCGTGAAAACTGAGTTGAAAGAGCCCAATTACTCTGCACCAAGGCTCTCGGTTTTCGGATTTCCACGTCTGATGCCCAGGTACGCGGCTATACCGACTCTCAGACTCGAGAAGGCAGGTGTCCCTCCAGGAACTCCAGCGCAGGACGCCATACGGATGATTGAGAGTCAAACAACGAATCCCGTGAGAGTTTATATGCCCGGTCCCTAGAACTAGATAACGAATGAACTTGAGGCCAGCATTGAGAGGGTGTAGATGAGAGGTTGGAAAATAGAGCATTCAAGATCTTCGCACGAGGGAAATGACAACATCACATATGTATACCGTTAAGGCCAATGCATCCAATTTACTGTGTTTTTGGAGAAGAGGAATTGTCTCGTGCATATATGCAGCACAAGGTTTTCAGGTTGCGGTCATTTCTTTTATACTATGCAATTATTTCGTCGAAACACGGGCAAGATCATCATAATCCATATCTGGATCTCTTTGTAGACTGACAAATCATGTGCAAAACGCTGAGAGGATAATTCCTCTGGTAGTGGAATACATGCTTGGCCAAATAATGCCAGGAATAATATATTTAACTACTTCTATTTCAAATATACAAAATTCACGAAATATGTTAGAAGATTTGTCTGTTCTTCGTGAGCTATTTGGTAATAAAATATATCCAATTTTTAAAATGTACAAATTTAATGCTATTAATACTTGGAGCACTCCTCCCATTTTCACGCAAACGCAATGAGCCATGCATTGCGACTTTGCGCTTCCAAGATTGTGCAAAGCTAGTTCTTGACTTATCAGTGGGGAGCTATATATTCATGAAGGGATTCTCATCCGTACGGAGCAAACATATCGGGGTTGGGTTGTTTTGGCATTCCGCGTGCCTGGAAGGGAGCAAATATGGAAATATGCTCATGTCCGTCACGCGGATTATTTCCGCAACGCGCCGAATCCAGGGATTGGCTACCATAAGGAGGAAAGTCGCCGAGACGCCAAGGCACCTGGGAAAGGGGGTCCTTGGAGCTGGACAAAAGTCATTGAGAGCCTCGTCGCAGATCGGGAAGTCTGCATGTCCGTCTGAACATTTCTATTTCCGTTCTCGCACGTCGGGGAATGAGAGCCACTACAGGCCCATGATTGCCTGCATAGCCGGGGAATACAATCTCATCCCCATGGATCCGATCAAAGCATACGTGGGAGGACAAATGTTCACCGTGCTGTGCCACATTATTGTGGAGGAATTACTTTGTAACTCTCTCTAGGCATCGTAGTATGGACCAATCGCGAGGAGGCCCCTTCCCTCGCGCTGTTGATGCTGACTGCGTGTGGGTCGCCCGGGAGCCCGCAAAGCTAGGATTTCACAATAATAAAAGGCGGTTTCCGAGTATCTGTCGCGAGTGCGATCATTGTCAAATGATGTAGCACTTGGGAATATCTTCTATTTTCCTAACTTGCTAAGATGTCGATTCGAAGGCTGTCGTTCTTGCTCCTTGCGATTTTCTCATCCTCCACTGTGACTGCAGATCTCGGCGCCGATGCACAAATACCACTCCAATTTTCAGGCACAATAAATGTTGCCAACGCTACTAACTGCCAGCGAGCGGTAAGATTGTCGAAACCTGGGGATGTTAAAATCTCTCTAGTCACCTCACTCGACTAACTCTGCTAGTGTCTTCTGATGCAAAATGCGCTCGCACAGGAGACGGATTTCACGGTGTTGCCGGTCGCTTTTCCCGCTTCGTACTTTTCAGCACAGCAGCAGCAGTTGGTTCCGTCCTGCGTCGTCCAGCCGGAATCTGCGCAGCAGGTTTCCCAAGCTCTGGCAGTCATCAAAGAGACCGAGTGCGTCTTTACGGTCAAGAGCGGAGGACATTCGGTGGCCACTGGAGCATCCAGTATCGATGGCGGTATTGTCATTGACCTCGCGCGCTTAAACCGCATCCAGCTCTCCGAGGATGAGTCCTCTGTATTCCTCGGAGCTGGAAGCAAATGGCGAGATGTGTATCTCCGTCTGGAGGAACGTGGACTTAGCACGGTCGGCGGTCGCGTGGGCTCGGTTGGCGTGGGAGGATTCACCATGGGCGGTAAGCTAATACTCTCTACGCTGATAAGGTACCGTATCTCTAACGGCTGGGCAGGGGGCATTTCCTTCTTTTCCCGTCGCTATGGCTGGGCGGCGGATAATGTGCGAAACTTCGAGGTGAGAAGCTGATAGCTTTTAAAAGCGTAATGTTGTGGCTGCAGTGCTGACCGGAGTCTGCGTAGGTTGTCCTTGCCAATGGGAGTATTGTCAATGTGAATCAGAAGAGTGACCCTGAGTTACTGTTTGGACTCCGTGGTGGAGGCAACAATTTTGGAATTGTTACTGGCTTCGACTTTCCCACCCATAAGCAGGGTGAATTCTTTGCAGGAACCAATGTCTTCGTGCTCGAAGATCTGGAAGAGAGAAGAGCAGCATTGGGAATCACTAATGAGATCCAATGGACTTTCGATTCTCTCGCAAAGAACGCTGCGAGGTGGATACAGCGGGTTGGCTGCCTCGCTGGGTTCTGTGTCCCGTCGAAGGATCTTATAGATGCCTTTGTACAACTTGCTAGTGACGAACAACGTGACGAATCTGCGCATGCCTACATATTCTTTTCCTGGATTCCAAACATCCGAGCCTATTTGTCTGGAGCTACGATAGCTTATAGCAAGCCGGTGGTCAATCCTCCCGTTTTCCAGAAGTTCACTTCATTCAAGAAATTATCTACAACAAATCGACTTGCGAATATGTCAAACTTTGCGTATGAGATAGAGGAACAGAATCAACCGGGAGCTCGGTGAGTACATTCCACAAGAGACGTAACATAAACCTGGCTTACAAGTTACAAGACAAGCTTGGGAAGTTGCAACGTTCAAAGTGGACGCTACGCTCATTTCGAAGCTCTTTGATATTTTCATATCAGAAACAGCACCCCTCACAAAAATTCCTGAAGTCCTCTTGAGTTTCAACCTACAGCTCATAACGAAACACGAGACCTCACTCTTTTCAAGGAATGGAGGCAACTCGTTTGGGATCGAACAGGACGATGGTCCGCTTTTTTGTACGTTCTCATCTCTCCCGGTTTTCGCTGCCGCTCGTTCATCTGATTACTAATCGTTAAAAACAGTGTTCGGTGTCACTCTGTTTTATAAAGAGGCTAATCATGACGAGCTCTTCAAAAGTGTTCTCCAGAAGACTGTACAAAAAGCCATTGACGTCGGGAAAGAAATGGGCTTGTACCATCCATTCATATATTCAAATTACGCTTCTTTTGATCGAGGTATCGCCGCTAGTCGCGGGCCTAAGAACCATCAACGCTTGTTGCAGATTCAGAAAAAATATGATCCGGATGGAGTTTTTCAGCGATTGCTACCTGGGTTCTTTAAGTTGTAGATATTTGATGCATCAGTCTGGGCTGATGTGAATGGAAGTTTCGTCCTTCTTCCAAGGCTACATAAAAAAGCGATATTAAAGGAAATTATGGGGACCACTGGTCTCATAGAAAGATCAATATTCAGGTTGCTCTGCTTGTTATTTAGGCTCATTGGTGTTCGGCATCATTGCGATATTTGGAATGCATATTTATCGGTCTTAAGACTCAGCCAAACCAATCTTAAGAGGCACCGATATTGGTACATCATAGTACTACAATTTATAGATGCCATCTGGCAGTGAAATCAGAAGAATACTCTCATGAGGAGGTTGCTGGGAAGTGGGTTGGCGATCTTTTCCTGAAGAAAACCGTGTTTAACTCTGCGATTGGTAATTGGCTTGGTCAAGAATAGTGGGAATCAAGCATTTTGACCCCGCTTGGCACCGCGTCGCTTCCAGTCCCCAGGGTCACTAATGCATTGTAATTCAGACCACACGTGCCTGAGGGGAAGGCCTTTCTCTAACAACTCTCAGAGTCCAGGCGATCGGAAAATCAGCAGCGCGAAAATATCACATATAATATAGCTCTGTCTGATTTCATACATTGACAGGATAATGAAAATTTGCCTCCGACACATATTCGATCCGATTTGCGGGATTTTCGTACGCGGGGGATGGCGCAGCATATGGACTAACTGAGTTTAGCCAAGAACGGATTTTGGGGCTATTAATATTCCAACAACTTTCGCCGCGTAACGTAACGTCGTTCGCAACCTGTAATCATATTCCTCATAAACTTAACCGCAATAACGAAAAAGCAATGTCGCTCGAACAATGGGCATTGCCTCAACTTTCGAAGTTGCTACCTTTAGACGAAGCGTCACTCAAGCAAGTCATAGTATATGTTGAGTCTCTCCCCGACGACAAGGCCACTGAGCATCTCAAAGGCCTGCTTGGCGACTCAGAAGAAGCATCAGAATTCATAACATTCTTCGAAGCGTATCGTTCCATTCCTGATGCTCCGAACTCTGAACAGGCAGGCGACGTAAAGGGCTTACAGCAACCAAACAATGACAAAGAGAAGGAGTTGCCGCCACCCTACGTACCGCCTCCAAACGGTCCGCCTATGCGAAGCGCAAATTTCGCCCACCATCGACCTCATACCAACCAGGTAATACAGGCTGGGGACGTCCGTGCGGTTGATGAGGTGTGCTACACCCCCATATTTTGTAAAATATCTCGATTTTCTGCGAAGGCAACTGACCCGTAGCAGCAAATGATGCAGAACATGCTTTTGAGACTCCAACTGCAGTATCGCATATACAATAGTGATATTGAGCCTGAACATGAAACGGATTACTACTGTAATTGCCCTATCCATCAGTATCAGAACGCAAAATGGAGGCGATATGGGGTGCAGGAGATGTGGTCCCGAGCGGTCATGTATCCGGGTTAGCATACCTTCCTGCGACATTCACTCGCAGATAACGTGCTAACGCTTGCTTCTCCTGGCAGGAGAGAAGTCATACAACGACAACAATCAAGGACCGATGTTATTCAGTAGTAATCCTTATCAATACCGTGTTATCTCCCCATATGGCTATTATCAATCTCGCTGGGGACTTCAGAGACCCAGGCCAGATTGCTATGCAAAATCAATCCACCAAACTATTCAGCTAAATAACTCTCTAAACCAGCAAGCTCAGGCCAATATTAATGCTAAGGAACCGAAGGTCAATATATGGGACGATAATGACCTAAACACCGCTATGTCCAATATGTCAATTGCAGCCACGGGAGACCAAAAGCGCTCAGCTGAGAAGGTATCTGACGAAAAGCGACAAAGCATCAGTGCCCCCGTGGCCAATGGTGCGGAGCCATCGACTAAGAAATCAAAGTTTGCGAGCTTTAAGAAGTCCATCGGGATCAAGACAACGGAAGAGAAAGCAGTTGCGAAAGTGCAAAAAGAAGTCAATGAAGCTCGTGGGCTACGAGCTGCCATTCTCGCAGAGGAGCGGGGTAGGTGGCCAGATGAGCAATGGCGACAAATCGTGGCTGCATATCAGGAAAAGGTCGGAATGACAAGAAAAATTGCGGACCTCCGAGCGCGATATCCAATTCAGTATTTGCACCTTCTTCGAGCAGGGTATTTCGAACCTATTCCCGTGTCTTGGGCTGGCCAGGCGTCAAACCCTCTGAAATTTAGCATAGAAGCTGCAGCAGGATGGCGAGGCATTACCCCTACTTGGCGGGGATACGAAGATACGGCAGAGGAACGCCTGTACTGGGTGCTAAATCACAGAGAAGGCAGTGTTGGAATGAGGATGAAGCCGGACTTGATCTCTGAATTGGAAATGGCTCGTGCCAGAATGGCATCTGCCGTAGAGCCTCCACCGGAATACTACTCTGCAAACGACGTCTGCCATGTACAGCATACCTCATCGGGCTACTCCAAACAGGTTATGCCAAGTCCTTTTAAAGCTTATGATCGACCTGAATTACCTACAGATGACACCATGATCCTACTAGATGTGTCAGGCTCCATGGATTTTGATCCCCTTCGCCCGATTTACGATGGGTACCTTATCACTGGCTATACCAATTCCACGCAGCCGAAGAATAAAGGTAATGGCAATTTCTTCACTTGATCCGTAAACTTGACGAGATTTTGACAGTGTTTTAGATGTCGCAAAGGCGATTATCCGCCGTTTTACTGATGCAATGGCAAATCACGACCACAACTTCCAAGGGTACGACTTCACCACATTCTCAGATCAAGCCAACTACATCGGCAGCATCACTCATCAGAATTTCGATGCTACATGGCGAAATGTAAGGATCGGCGGCGGCACTCGAGTCATGACAGGGTGGCAAATGGTCAAGGAGCTTCATTTCCGGAAACACTCAGCATCTGCGATACACCACCCCGTATATGGGTGGCAAGCCGGTCCTGATACCCCCATGCTGAGGTTACTGCTTCTGCTTGATGGTGAGGCTACCGATATGGATGAGTTTGAATTGGATTTACTTGGTCTGTCATGGGCCCATGTGACAATTTTCTTGATCGGCGTTGATGGATGTCCTCATCACCATCGTCACGCAAATGAGTTGCAGAGAATCAGCGATGTCAACCACCACGTATCGTTTGTGGATGCTCAGGGTAACACTCCAGAGCGGTTCGTCACTCACGAGTTACTCAAACGGCATCTTGGTTACGAGATCCCCATGGCAGAATTCCAACAGATGGAAGAATTACCGGCATATTCGGCGACGGTGTAGGCGGTTCTGAATGGCTTTTTGGTAGTACTTTTGCTCTTGCTCTTGGTCAATGTTTACTGGTGGCAGCCTTTGGGATATCCTCATTTTTTTGTGAAGCGGTCATTTAAAGCTTGTTTCTCATGCATATCATTTACTGATTTTAGACCTCCCCAACTTGTTCTTGAGAAATAAACATCTAAAATTTTGATAAAATAAATATAAGGAAGAAAAAAAATCTGGAAACGTTTTTCAGACTAAAACCAGATTTAAAAGAAAATTTAAGAATATACTAGGATGTAAAATAACTAGTTCTTGTTGATGATTAGAAACACAGGATTCCATTAATGGATTGCAAGTAAATCAGGCCACCAGTACATGTCAATCGCACAGAGAGCCTAGGTGCTTCTCGCCTCAGCACTTCTCAATTATTGGGAGACTAGGCACTTCCTAATCATGAACCAGCGCATATTTCCTGCAGTGCTTCCATCCTCACTCGCCCCGTCTCGAGCGGGACCACGTTCTCCCCTGGTTTGAAACAGAGGTGGTTCTTTAGACTCTGCTGGCCCTACGTCCGAAACTCGTGTAGGTAATACCGCTGAATTGGATTGACAATACGGGTGGTAACTAGTGCATTCATGTAACCATTGTCGGATCAGCTTTAAGACCTTGTTCACACGAAACATGCGGAAGAATACAAGCGCTTCGGAGAGCTCTCGTCCATCTCTTTGCAATCCTTGCATCTGAGATTAAACGCCGCTGATGCCTAGAGCCTTGTCGAATTGGTCGCATCCCCCATTTTCATCCCCATCTTGGCTGCGGTTCTAATGACGACATAGCTGCTGCCCATTGCGACGACTATAGCGAGCCATAGCGACTCAGACTGCCCACATGTTGTGTTCCAAAAATGGTAAAATTTTTGCTTTCAATATCTATCAGAAGTTCAATAAAATATTGTCCAGTAGAATGAAATCCGCTGACTTCTAGGGTAAACTTGGCCCAGATGATCAATTTCAGGTCTTCCAGGATTGGTATTCATTCCATCTTACCTCTAGGCAACTGGGGGTTTGGCATTGGGGGCTGGGGGCGGGGGAGAATGTGAGAACACGAAACTAGCGTGAGGATGTGTGTGTCGTGGTGTGGAGGATCAGGTCACACTCACCAGCAATGCTTCTTTTACTTGTTGTGGCTGATTCCTTCTGCCGCACGCCCCGCGCTCGCGTGCCATAGTTGGGCTTATTCATGCTCCTCTGCTGGAGCTGGATTACGGGTACGGTAGCCGAGACGTATCTCTGAAGTATTTTAGTCACAACTGATATATCCGCAGCCGCCGTTCTGGAGGGTGCGATACTAGCTATGTGACATGAACTATGTCGCAATTCGGATTTCAAAATATATGGGGCAGATTAGGCACAAATAATCTATTTTGCCAAATTCGAACAGCAGATTATTAAACTGTCAGAGATGTCCGACCATCTTGGAAGCGGCTCAGCAACAGGAAATACTGTTACGGCGGCTCGGAAACAAAACATCGTCTACTCATTCATGTTCGGTGTAAGCTATTTTTAAAATCCCTCAGTTATCTCCTTCTAACATGATAATACATAAGCTGAGTAACAAAATCACGAAACCTAAACGGAGAATTGAAGTCCCGCCCAACCGGGTAAGTTGCTTCCACGAGATATATGTTGCCTACATCTCCTCTAACTATACTATTATTGAAGACAGTTTCACCGGTTGCTTCTTTGCCAACTGAAATTTTAGAGATAATCCTCAGTTATTTGACTTTCTTAGATCGATTTCGTTTAAAAATGGCGGGAAATCATCAAATAAGAAATGCTATTCGCAATATTCCAAGACCATTATTTTCTGATTATATTGCACATTACATAACGTTGCCACCAATTAAACCGGCTTATATCAATAACGAACTAGTGTATAATGAACAACTTTGCAAGATAATAATCGTTGCTTGCGAGGCGGGACATAATGCATTGGTGTTTGAACTTCTGAACGCAAAATTGAAATCTTACAGCTCCAAAATGGAGGCCAAATATATATTTGGACAGACCGATCTATTGCTGGACGATTTATTAGGTCAGAGCCTGGCAGCTGCAACTATTGGAAGTCAATTTGATACAATGAAAATGCTTCTAGAGCTTCTACCCAAAGGCCCACAAATACTAATAACTCGAAAACAACAATCGAGTTCAAAAACTCGTGAAATAATAATTAGTCGGGCACTTTCATACGCTGCATGGAATGATGACCAGAATATCCTTAAATTGCTATTGAAGTGTGGCGCAGAGACAAGGTCAAATCTACACGCAATTGCTTTCGCAGCACAGCGAGGACACCGAGAAATTATCAAAACGCTATCAAAACGGATACTCTGGAAAAGAGGTCGGAAATTATCTGATGGGCTAAATTATGCAGTGGCATATGGTCAGCAAGAAACCATCAAACTCCTGTTGGATAAAGGGGCGCATATGCGAAACAAGACATCTGGGCATAACTCACTACACATAGCAGCATTAAACGGGTACGAAAATATCGTGAGGCTTCTGCTCCTCAGGGGTGCCAAGGATACATATGTGGCCCCATGGTTTTATCAGCGTGGACACCGAACTGGAATGTCCCATAATTGGTGTTCCTTGCATTTTGCCGTTCTAGGAAAACATTACAACCTTATCGAGTTCTTGCTCGAGAACAAAATTATGCCGTCAGACCAGATGGACTCTAGAGGAACAGCATTGCCTTTGGCAGCTGCACTTGGAGATTGTGACATCCTAAAATTGTTACTAAAATATGGATTTGATGTTTCTACCAGATTGAACTCCCAAACCGGATTGCACTTAGCTGTACAATTCGGCAATACAAATATGGTAACTTTGCTTCTAGATGTTGGAGCAAATATTAATTCGCAAACGCAATCAACACATGAAACTTATTATAATGCATCCACATATCGGAAAGCAGAACGAATCAACATGATTCCATCCTATGATGAATTTATCAATAAGGACTCTGCGATTTGCGACACTTTGCATGAGTTTAATATTGAAATACAATCTCCGGAAACAGAGGGCAATACACCTACAAAGCACGCAATTTACTTTGAACGAGAAGATTGCCTTTCTGCATTACTTAAATCAGGGGCCAATACGGAAATCCCATGCGCCACTGAGCAAAACGACCTTTATTATGCAATTCGCCACCGTAGAGTCAACCTAATAGCGCTCCTTGGTAAATACGGCGTAGATCTCGAAAAGCCATATCGTTACTTCCCCAACATGACACCTCTTCAAAAAGCTGCTATTCGTGGGGATAAAGCTTTAGTGGATTCACTACTTACTTCTGGGGCCAATAAATATGCTCGAGATGGATATGGGGAAACAGCCTTACATCATGCTGTTGAAAGTGGATCTTGG
Organism: Scytalidium sp. 3C; assembly: GCA_000743665.3. Classification (NCBI taxonomy): domain Eukaryota; kingdom Fungi; phylum Ascomycota; class Leotiomycetes; genus Scytalidium; species Scytalidium sp. 3C. The sequence goes on along the minus strand of JMRO03000044.1, from coordinate 18,546 downwards.
GAAACCATATCTACATTATTAGACTGGGGAGTGGACATTAATGCCGTGGATAACAGCAAGCGGTCCTGTTTGCATACATTGGCTTTGTCCAAGCCTGACGACAGCTTCCTATTCGATCGTTTAACCGCTCGTGGAGCAGATCCTTTGTTGGAAGATAAACATGGTAAAACTGCATCGGAGACAAAAAAAGAACGAAGCGCCGAACTGTGGGAACGAGAAAGGGAACGAGAAAGCCGAGGTTATGCCAGCAATATAGGAGGTGGTTGTGGCTAGATTCATTTCAAGTTCTGGATTAATAACTATTTTCTTTATCTTTCTCCATATAGGCAGACTAGCTAAAGCAGAGAAGATGTACGTTCGGGCCCTCCGAAGTTACGAAATGATACTTAGACCAGACCACATATCGACGCTTTCAACAGTCAACAACCTAGGTATCCTTTACAAAAGCCAAGACAAGCTGGCCGAGGCAAAGAAGATGTATATTCGGGCATTGCAAGCCAAGGAGACTGCATTAGGATCAGATCATATATTGACACTCTCAACGGTCGCCAACCTATGTAATTTCTACAAAGACCAAGGCAAGCTGGTCGAGGCGGAGAAGATGTATATTCGTGTATTGCAAAGCTCTGAAGCAGCACTTGGATCAGACCACACATCGACACTTTTAATGGCCCACAATCTAGGTGAGCCTCTATTAATATAATATATTTAAAATGTTATTATGTTTTATAATTATAAATTTATAAGTATTTATAAATATAAATAAATTTTCTTGAAGATTTCAAAGGTTTAGAGATAAATTTATATTATTTTTAGTTTTTCAAAAGAGTTTTTCAAAATACAATCTACTATTTAATTGTGTGCATACAATTATCTTATTTCACGGAGATCGTTTGTTTTTCTACTTGTTAACCATTTTTACTCTGTGTGCAATATAATCCTGACAAATGAGGTCTTTTCGAACAGTATAAGAGTATTGTCATTTGAGGTTTATATATATATATATATATTCCTCGGATGAGTGGAATAAATACACTAGTTATTAAAGATGAGCCCAGGAACTATTTCTTTCCCACAAGGGGCCCTAGTAAAAGAGCACGCAAGTTTGTTGTATCAGCGCATGAGCACAGTTTAGTATCATGATCGAGAGCCTTTGAATTTCCTTTTATAACTTCTCTAAACCGGAGCGCAAAGCATCAAATTCTGTGAACTTCCTAGCAGTGGGCCCAATCATAGGTTCCATTCCATCGTCCCCCTTGGCAAGAGCTCTCTGGTAAGCTGGTCTGGCCGCAATATCCTTCATCCAGCGCAGAATGTTTTGGTAAGGGCTTAGATCCAAAGGGCAGAAGCCCCGCATGGTTGACAAACTGAACATGTTCATGCAGTCCGCAGCGCTGACTTCATTACCTGCGAGAAACTTATTATTCTCTAGGTGCCTGTCTATCATTTCAAGCTGGCTGTATAGTTTCTGTTCGAAGATCTTGAATACATGACCATCTGAAGCTCCTGAAAGCAGAAGGGCCATTCGACGACTGATGGACGGCTGCAGTGAGCCATTACCAAAGTGAAACCATTCCAGGTATTGAGCATAGTTGGGGTCATCAGGTGTGCGCACCATACGTGTACCCCCCGAGCTGGAGCCGTATACGGTGAGGATGTACGTCATGATAGCCATAGTTTCCGAAAGTGCTACCTCTGGGGAGACCGATGTGTCTCGTAGATAAGGGGCTGTCCCTGCTGGGTTCTAATATTGCGGGATATATCAGAAATGGTCCATTCTGGAGGAACTAGTGACGATACATACGAGTGCTTTCAGTTCCTGCGGTGCAAGAGCCGTTTGGGGGTTTCTCTTGTACACTTTCAGTGTATATGGAATTTGCATCTCCTCCAACAACCAAAGCACTCGCTCGGACTGCGAGAGACTAAGATGATGGAGCTCAAGCGTCATCTTGAAGAAGTAAATTGAAAATTTAATGTATGCTCCAATGCCGGAATTGTTGTCACGACTTGGTGTGGTTCCTGTAGATTCGTGCTTTATATATACGGTAACCTATGAAGCACTGACAATGTAAGACAGATACACCTGCGTGACATCGTCTACCAACCTCTTTGCCACTAATTCACGAGAGTACGCCGAGTTTAGGTATTGGGTCTTGATCAAAAGTAACTTATGAAGTGAAAACGAGGCTTTATAAGTATGACGCCGTAAGCGCTAAACCCCGCTGAGATATCGGAGGAATTGAGAGCGCGATCTTACCAGTACTCGTTGCCTGAACTCGCCACGGCTATTGACATCTAACTCAGTGTTCTCTAAAATATGTCGGCGGTTCAAAATAGGCCAGATCTCCTGGCCGATCTAGTATAGTATCCGTCCTGAATATCATCATGCTAGGTTAAACCTCGGACCAGAGTTCTTGGGCCAACTGATGATCCCAGCGACGAATAATGATGGCCGGTTAGAGCGGCTAGAAGGTACAACTGAGTCCGTGTACATTTACATTCAACAAAAAACCGTTGTTTCGCGGGATTAGAATCGCCTCAATGTCCATGTATCGACAGCCCTATATTGCTTCCCACCTGCTTGAACCTCGTTCTCACTAAGGCATCGTTGACCCCTCCCTCGAATTTATCCAGCCAGCTTCCGCTTGCCTGTAGCGATGTCGCAGCGGTTGATACCTAAGCATTCTTATTCTAGTACCAGGTGATGATAGGATCGGGAAGCTCTCATTCATCGAGCGGGTAAAACTATTTCACTCAGAGTAAGAGCCTATTCCATCAGACCAGCCGCTAACCTTCTTTAAGTTTGGCTTGGACTTGCTCCCAGCTCAGAGCTACTACGAGCTAGACTATGATGGACCACCTAGAAGACGTATTAAGGTAAACGAAGTTGAATGCATAATTGATATTGATCGTTATATTTCGGATGGGTCCCAAACTCTTCAGGAACAGTGGATTCGTCCGGCTGAAGGCATACTTCTGGCTTATAGAATCACGTCTAGTGCATCTTTCAGGCACCTCAAAAATTACTTAGAGCTATACCAAAAGGTCAAAGAGCGACAAATTTCCAACGAATGTTGCCCTATTGTTCTGGTCGGGACTAAGTGTGATCTAGGAGATGGGCAGGAGCGCGAGGTCGAAAGGAAAGAAGGCGAGCATTTGGCAAGCTTGTTAAAATGCAATTTCAGAGAGGCCTCTGCAAAAACCCGGGAAGACATTGAAGAAGTAATAGTCGATATCGTTAGAAAATTACGAGAGATCCAAAGTAAAAAGAATAAGAAACTAGCGATGGAGGAAGAAGGTATACAGAAGCCTCGGAGAGGTTTCAAACTTTAATGAAGTCACCGAAGCATGAGAATTAAAGCATTGTTCACAATATTACCACTGCTTCTTGACCTCGAGAATACGTTATACTTAGTCTAAGTAGTAACATATGTGCGATTACACCTGACAATTGTTGACCCAAAGCCGAAAGGGTGGAGATAAACACAGCTTCTGGGCTCCTTCGAGGAAATGACCTACTGGGAAGCCGGTGTAACAACTCGAATGTAGAGGCGATGAACCAAATTATTGTAGTCATTCCCAGAGAGCATCCAATCTACCTAAGGGTGTGCGAATAGGTCATCCCGGTAAGGGTATAGCAATGTGAGCGTTAGCAGGCTTGAAACGGAGCGCCCGGACGTGTATGTATCAACCAAGATATGGTTTCCACTAGTGTCGAATTCCACATGTGATGGTTGAAAGAAAATAACATCCCTAGAAGATGCTCCGCCAAGTGGCAGAAAATCTTTTGATTTTCCAAAAAGTAGGTCTAGAACTATAATATCCGCAGGCTATAACGTTATTGTAAGTCCTAATGTAGTTCAATATCCAGCCTTCCGCACCAGGGAAATTTCGATTTAAAGAACACAAAAAATATGTAAATAAATAGAGACTCATTAGTATGACGAGAAAATGAGGGATATTGCATAATATAAAGCTGTGTTGACACATCCTGTAGAACAGCTTTGTCAATTTCTCACACTGCATGAAGTGTGTCGCTGGATAGTCGCAACGGGGAGCGCTGGTAGACAGGTAATATCACATTTGACCAAAATCTTGCATTCGCATATGAAAGGGCCGTCACCCGGCCGGCGCTGTTAGAAGTTATGGAAATGGAACGTCAGGAATGGGATACGATGATTGAATTTTTAGTCTGGGCAGACAGCAGGGCATGAAATGGGATTCTGTGGCAACGAATAAAAGCGAAAACGCATATATTGCAAACTAGAGATTGGTCTTCAACGCTCAGCATACAGCTCTTTTCGGCCTTTGGATTGGGCAGGACTTGAGATGGGTACCTGATCATCCTGTGCATATGCGGGCAAGATTCATCCGAGGAAGATGGGGTCTGATCGCCACAGGAAAGTGTCACTAACTATCTTTGTACTCTTTACGATTATTATCACTACCCAGATGCTTGGGGTAGATGATAGCGGGGGAGTATTGCGGCCTATCCAGAAGATAGGAAACAGTCGCCGATGGAGACGGATGAAAAGATGGGACAGTAAGTGCAGATGAAGACAAATTACTACGATATAACTAAGGTACTCCATCCAAATAGATATGAAGAGATTCTACTTTTCCTACAGATTAAGCACTATGCCGGCATGGGAATCATACCGGTTTGATCTGATATCGAGAAGGTAAAACTCTAGACCTCTACTCACCTTAAGTAGATGTTCCTGAAGATCATTTACCCTCTCCCATGGTGTCCATGTTCCAGAGATATTTATATGATGTTTCGGCTACCGCGGGGCGTCTTGCATGATCTAAACGGCAAACATGAAATAACGTCGGCCAAGATTCTTGCCGTCATGCGTAACGCTTATCTTTACCGTTCCGATAAGCTTAACCTGCACATACCTCCCACTTATAAGCTTTCCCGTCAATAACAAGACAGCTACAACACTATAGAGTGGGGTATATGCCGAAATAATTACTATACTATGCGGCAGATATAATTACGTTATGATTTCTCGCAGGTTAACACGCTCAGGACGATAACCAGGAAGCTCTTATCAAGCAGCTACCAGCTTACTCGCATCCTTACCGCTTAATGCCTGGATATCCTAGCGAGGTTATAGTTATAGAGTAAGCTAATTCCGGAAGTTCAGTAAACCCTTTGCTAATTATTGGACAATTGACAGCAAATTGTAAGCATAGCTCCAGTTGCGTTGTCGAAAATCTTGTCAATGTATGATAGGAGATCGGCAGGATCTGCAACGGCCAACCTACCTGAAGTGGTCTGCACCCTTAACTACAATAACACGATTGTATATAGGCTGAAATCGATTACAATGCCGACGGGAGGGGCTCCTCACGATAAGAAACCCATGAATGTATAAAACAGCGTGACAATCTTTCTTTTCTGATATGTAAGAAAATTGATCTTCAACACTTTAAAATATTTTTCCAATGAAGTTCCTCAATTCGATCTTCCTTCTTTCGCCACTGGCATCAATTGCCAGTGGGCAGGTATACCAGATGCTTGGTGGATTAGATCCCAATACCAGCATTATCGGTAATTATTATAATTAGTATGAACCCTTATGTCTGAGAATACGCAAACATAAAAAAAATTGAAAGCTAACAGAAGTAAAGCTGGATCAAAGATGGAGACATGTGGGATCTGACACGCAAAGACAGAAAACCGGTGACTAAGCCATACCTAATTCCTTGCAATGGCCAACGAAAGGAGATTCTGATCGAGCCAAGCCGCTCTGCTTTGGTGATTGTCGACATGCAGAGTGAGCGAGAACCCTCTATCTCTACATGAAATATGCTTGAAATGTACGCTGATGGGCTAACAATACTTGCTAGATTTCTTCCTGCATCCAGGTCTCTCACCGGAAGCCACCGCGGGACGAGGAATAGTCAATGCTACTGTTAATATGGTCCACGGGTTCCGCAAAGCCGGGATGAAAATTTTATGGACTAATGTTCGTATATTCAATTTCATCGCCGAAACATCCATATATACCCATGCTAATATGTCATGAGTGGGGCATTGATGTCTGGGACACCCTGACAATGCCACCTTCTTTCCTGGACGGTTTTTCGAATAATCATTCTTCCACAAGTATACCATTGCCATTCGTTCACAACTGAAAAAGTCACAGAGCTAACAATAAAAATAGCAACTTTCTGTACAGACATGGGGATTGTGCCGAACACTAGCATCGCTGCAGGGGACAAATTGTGTCGAGGGTCTTGGAATGCTCAACCTTATGGCCCCCTCTTCCCACTTCAGGTTGAAGGTGTCGCAGCAGGGACTGATTTCTACTTCAACAAGAGTACGGAACCCCTAAGCTCTTTATGGGAAGGATATTAGCTTACAACAGTGACATAGATCGGTTGAGTGGCCTCTGGGGTCCCCAAACACCTTTGGGACTATTTTTGATGGAAAATGAGATTACGACCCTATTCTTTGGTGGTGTAAACGCAGATCAATGTGTGGTATGTTTTTTATTTTCTCTCATTAGTTTCCGGCGGTTTAGCTAAATGCACACAGTGGTCAACTTTTATCGATGCATACTTCAAGGGATATGATGTCGTCTACGTTGAGGATATTTCCGCGACTACTAGCCCTTACTATGCAACTCAGATGGTCTTGTACAACGCTGATGGTCAGTATTTACTTTTAAATATTGCCCTTTATTCACAAGTTAACGTTGCTAACCGTTTCAGGGGATGGATTCCTAGCCAACTCAACCAAGATTCTGCCTGCTTTGGAGAAGCCGTATAAGGGATGAATAAAAGTCACTATAACATCTTATCTGGCTGTAACAAATGACAAATAAACTTAATTCTTCTCCTGCATTGAGATTTTTACAGTGCCTTAATATTTCTTGACGCTCTGATAGATCATAATATTTCTCACATGGAGACGGTTATTTACGTATCTTTCATGCATTCTATCCTGGCTCAAATTCGCCTACAATATCACAGATGAGATATTTTCGCTCTACAAATTGCATATCAATGACCTAATAGGAAGTTGGTCCAATGTCCATCTGGTTTCGACTCAGGTTAACCTATCAGATTAGTTAACAAAGTTAAGTTCAAGAGGATTTGATTGGTAATCAGTATGACCCGTCAGCTATTCAACGGGCACTGGAAATCGACGCCGCTTTTGCCACCGCCTAAGCCGCTGCTACAAATCCAGTAAGCGGGAGAGAGATAGCATACTTCCATCATCCACAACCTCTCAGCAATCCTCAACCTATTTCAGTCAGTTCTATCAAGCAATGGCCAGCCGCCAACCAGCCCAGCGGAGCACCCCACCTTGCACTACTTGTAGTCGCCGCAAGTTAAAGTGCGACAGGCAATTACCGTGTGAAAATTGCAGAAAGTCTCGCTTCAACTGCGATTACCCGACCTCGAGAGCCGCACACAGATCTCGAATAGACTCGAGCACAGAATTGAGGGCACGAATAGAACAGTTAGAACGCATAGTTAAGAGTCTACATAAGGGTATCGCCGGCGCTGGAGGTGTGCCACAGGATATACAGTTATGCTCTTTCAATGAACATTCCCTATCCAAACCCCCAAAGCAGGAAGTTGGCAAACTGATTGACGATGGTGGAGAGGGCCGATATATCGAAAATAGCTTTTTACTGGAACTCTACAATGAGGTAAACCTTGATCAATGCGGTTCATTCATGTGGTGTTGATTGGATAAAACTGACTGTTATAGGTCTCTGGATTTCGAGACCTTATTGACGAATTGTCCGATGACAACCCTCACTTCTATCCCGTGCAAAACGCCATGCCATGGATAGGCGAACATGCGCTTCTTCGTAATCTTAACTCTACGTCTCATCTCTTATATTTTCATCCCCCACCTGATCAGATACCGTTGCTCTGGGAGATATTCATCGATAATATTGATCCAATAGTAAAGATGCTGCACAAACCTACAATAAAAGAGAAAATCATCAAAGCAAATATATCCGAAATAAGTCCTCCTTGTGAGGTATTACTCTTTTCAATATACTTTGCAAGCGTTACAAGTCTCGCCGACGGTGAATGTCAAAATTTGTTGCATGAGAGAAAAGATGCGTTGTTACGCAAATTTCGATATGCAATCCAACAAGCACTAGCAAAATCTGCATTCCTCAGCTCCCACAACTTAACAACGTTGCAAGGCATTGTACTTTATCTAGTAGGATTCTTCCCACCAAAACCCCCGCCCCCGGGGTAATTACTTGTTAAGGTTCGTTCTTAGTGACCAAAAATCTAGATCTGCGAACGCATTCACGATGACTCTCGCTTTGTCTGGACCTTGACTGCCACAGCCATCCGAATAGCTCAATCTCTAGGACTTCATCATGATGGTTCTGGAGTTCGACTACGCCTTCCGTTCTTTATTACTGAAATGCGTCGCCGCGTATGGTGGCAAATATGTACGTTGGACTTTCGCACAGCCGAGAGTCATGGCTTCGCCCAAGACATGATGACTCTCCGTTTTGACACAGAGCTGCCCCTCCACGTGGACGATGAAGCGTTCAACCCGAATTCTCCTAACCCACCCTTACCAGAGACGACTAGAATCACAGAAATGACGCTTCCGTTGATGAGGTACGAGATCATCAGTGTTTCATCACGGCTGATGTCTCAGTTGAAGTTATCCACGGTCAGCAAACACGACCAGAATTTTGCGCAAGAGATTGACGAAGTCACCAATGCCTGTAAAACTAAATTAGAACTTCAGTATCTTAAATATTGCGACTTAACCGTACCTTTTCATTGGTTTGCATCCATAATCGCTAGGATGATGTTGGCAAAGATGTGGATTAATCTCCATCACTATTTTAAAACGTATCGCGGCGGAAAATTAACTGAGCAGGAAAAAACAAGACTATTTGAGGTTTCTGTTGAAATACTTGAATCTTCTCTCCTCCTTGAAAAAGAAGAATCTATGACTCAGTGGAAATGGGCTTTTCAAAATTGTCTCCCCTGGCAGGCCCTGGCATTAGTCCTCTTCCAAATTTGTGAACAGACTCAGCAAAATGACAAAATGGACCACGCTTGGATCCTTGTCCAAAATGGCTTCAATGAATGGATATATGGGACAGATAAAAAGACCGGTCCACTTTGGGTGCGGATGAACAAGCTCATGGAGAAGGCTCGGAAGGCTAGAGCTTTGCTATCCTCGAGGACCGCTGGCGCCAATGCGATCCACGATCCAGATGATTATAAACACACCCACCTGAACAATGATTACAACATAATTAATGACCAATATCACGCCGGAAATAGGGACGGAAAGGAGCAAAGTGGCCACACTTGGTCTTTCGGGGGCGACAATTTGTTGTGCAACTCGGAATACGATGATTTCTCAAATATAGATTGGGATGCGCTAATGTTTTTACAAAATTACAGTGGTGAGCAAATGGGAGATTCTCACTAAGTCTTACTTCACAATAAAGCGTTTGGATATAAATTTTGAAGTTATTGAATCTGGCAGACCTGTCTCGTAGAACACTCTCCAAAACAATTGAGGAACTTTGCGAGCTTGATGGTAATTTTCATGGGCGGCAAACGAAAGATCCTGATAATTGTGATAATTGTGAGATGATACTTCCTGAATATGTCTTTAGTTTTTTAGGAGCGCCGCTGATCTTCAGCTCTGTTGCGTATTTCAGCATCTATTCACAATTATTAATTTCTAGATGTTGTCAAATCCTATAGTGATGTGTTAAACGCTTGGTTTTAATTGGACATATCGGCGAAGGCTCGCCGAAGCCTGCCATTTCATTGGTTTGCAAAGTCATCAAGGCTGCTTTAACGGGGACAACCCGGTCTTAGATGACAAACTGTACTACTGATCAATCCGTCAACCAATTCGGCATCTCTATAATATTAGGTGATAATTGCTTTGCCAATTGCATTCTTATGATTCTTCTCCTACTTCATTAATCCGTAAAAAAAACGAGTCATCTGCATTCTTTCTTCACCTCAATTTTCTTTTCTCAGTCCTAATATTGTCACACGTTCCGAAAAGATCACCATGGCGAGGGGAAGTCACAGTATTGAAAACGGTAGACCCGTGCCAAGAAGTATAATCGACGATGAAAAAGGAGATGGATCCAATAGCTCATCGGCTCAGCAACCTGTGACAGGAGCTGGAAGCCAAATGGCGGGGTGGAACGGAGCAGCCGATCCAGAGAATCCCTTAAACTGGCCCCAATCCAAGAGAACCAGCCATGTAATCATGGTCAGTGCCATAACTTTCATATCGTAAGTGTTACACACGGATAAATAACTCTTCTGTTTACATGCTAATGCGTAAGAAGGCCACTTGCGTCTTCTATATTTGCTCCTGCAGTTCCTCAACTTATGGCTGAATTCCACTCCTCTAATACCGAACTCGCAGGATTTGTCGTATCGGTTTATGTTCTCGGATTCGTCTTCGGGCCGTTTCTTATCGCCCCTCTTTCAGAATTATATGGTCGGTTGTATGTGTATCACACCTGCAACATTCTTTGTGTCGTATTTTCAATTGCTTGTGCCGTGAGCAATAGCCTTTCTTCATTGATCGGATTCCGCTTTCTCGCAGGATGTGCCGGGGCATCACCTCTTACTTTAGGTGGTAGCACGGTGGGTGATGTTGTTCATCCAGAGAAGAGAGGGTCTGCAATGGCGGTGTATCTCTTGGGAATAACACTTGCGCCAGTTCTCGGCCCCGTAATTGGGGGTTTTCTCTCTCAGGCGAAAGGGTGGAGATGGGTATTTTGGTTCTTGGCTATCATCGTACGTACCAATCCCAAAAACTATCAATATTGTTATTAATGTCCATGCAGTCAGGAGCTGCTACAATTTTTATGTTGATCTTCATGCGCGAAACATACGCACCTGCAATTTTGGGACGCCGAGCCTCGAGACTTCGAAAAGAGAAAGCAAACACAGAACTCCAAATACAACCATCTGTTTCTCCAAGAACCGTATTCATTCGAGCCATAGTGCGCCCAAGCAAGCTCTTGATCTTCTCTCCCATTGTGTTACTGCTGTCACTATTTACCGCGATTGTTTACGGATATTTATATCTACTTTTTACAACGTTTCCAACAATATTCCAGGATCAATACCACTTTTCTGGCGGCATCGTTGGACTCGCGTACCTTGGAATGGGGGTAGGGACGGTAATAGGAGTATTCACTTGCGCGATGTTCAGTGATCGCCTAATGAAACGATCTGCAGACGGTCAAACAAAACCCGAATATCGTCTTTTGATGATGATATATGGTGCGCCCTGTATTCCAATCGGACTTTTTTGGTTCGGCTGGAGTGCAGCTGCGAATACTCATTGGATTGTTCCCATCATTGGTTCCAGCTTTTTTGGAATAGGTATAATTTGCGTATTTGTGAGTCTTATAACTTGCCCATTTCGAGGCCATGTCTAATTGCTTGCTTCAAAGTTGCCTGTTCAGACGTATATGGTCGACGCGTATACTATATATGCGGCCTCAGCTCTAGCCGCCAACACCGCAGTACGATCGGCAGTTGGAGCAGTCCTTCCCCTTGCCGGCCAAAGTATGTTTGACAAACTTGGATTAGGATGGGGCTGTAGCTTGCTAGCCTTTGTGGCATTGGCCATGACTCCAGTGCCGTGGGCCTTCTTTAAGAAGGGAGAGTATTTAAGGGAGAGATTCTCAAAACCTCTTTGATGTAAGACTGCGCAGCATTCCTGAGTCTCACTGTTCCCAAAACTTCCTCCCATGCAACAATGCTCCTGGTTTCTTGACTCATTTCCTGGAATCTTACAGAATTTCTGTTGTATATAAGGTAACATCTCTCCTCAAACGTTATGTCTATCTCTACTTTCAATTTGCACGGTATATTTAGCATCAAAATAAAGTCAATTCAAGGCAACTATTGTGAGATACTATAACATATTTTCCGGCGCATTGGCGAATTGTAGGGTGAAGCAATATAGTAATATACGCGTGCGCTTTGGTTTCAGAATCTTTAGCTAGGATTTCTGTTCATGTTATAGGTTTGTAGGTCCAGAAGAATGGGACAATATAAAATAAGGACTTGTGTTGTGGTATGTTACGACATCTGTAACTAACTGCAAAAGTCGGTTAACAAGACTATCAGAGTTTTAGCCAACAAACGACGTTCGTTCGTTGATACACCGGCCATAGGATACATTTTTGTTTGTTTTGAGTCTAGCAATGAGTAGTTTCTATCATAGGTGTACAATTACCTTTCCCTCACAAACAGTAACCTGATTAACCAACAGACCCGCCACTTCAAAACTAGAGCCTCCTCGAATCGGGGAAGTCCACAAAACCCTTATCTTTAACAAATGTTGCAAACCAGGGTATATCGGATTCTTCCTCAGCCAACTTCAAATAGAAATTCGCAGCTGCGGATCCCGAGATATCGCCACCCACGGGTGCACCCGTAGCTGTACGCTCGTCTGCAAAGTAAAACCTATTTATCTGATTCAGCCCGTGAGCTCTTGAGCAACCACAAAAATCAACTTACTTGTACCCTTTCTCCTTATACATTTCTGATGCTGTGCCGATCCAGTAACTTGATGCACTCTTTCCGATTCCTAGGGTAATGACTCGGCCGACGGGTAGAATGATGGCAGCAAGTGCATTTCCAGTGTAGATGAATGCTTTTGGAGTATTTTTTGGCAAGGTGTCAAAGCCCGCTACTGCCTCCCCGGCAGCGATATATGCGCTTGTGTTATTTACTGCCATGTCATTCTCTAAGCTTTCGATGGGCACCGTAAAAGGGTTGGCTGCATCACTTGACGGTGTGAGGGCTGCGGCATTATAGACGACGACATTTGGAGGCCCACCAAGTTTTGCTTTGACAGCCTCGAAGACAGATGGGATTGTTGCAGGCTTCGTAAAATCTGCCTTTACTGTCAAAAATCCCTCCGGTGTAGTTTCCCCATCAACAGCACTGCGAGAGACCAGTGCGACCTTGTAGCCTGCCGCTTTGAAAGTATAACCTAGGCTCTGGCCGATATTCTTGCCGGCGCCCAGTACAAGAAGGATCTTTGCTGCGGCCATCTCAAAACGTCCAACGGATTGGGAATGCTCAATTATGTGTAACTGTGGCTATTTACCAGTCAAGAGGAGTCTTTGCTTTATCTGCACAAGGTTGGATCTAACTAAAGTTCGATCGAATCTTCCTTCGATATGGCCGTCGGCCTGCTGACAATTACATTATGCTGCTGACAATTCTACTTGCTGTACTCGGAGCTCTGTAGATCCAGCGGTAAATTGCGTCAACGGATCCCGCCGAAAGGCAGGTTTTGATTCGCTCATCCTTCCCCGCTGCCTGATCGACTGACTAATTCACCTAAAATCACGGTCAACCGCGGTCTACCGGCCATCTGTAATTTACCGTGAGTGTATTCAGGAATTACTATGCTCGATGCATGGGTAAATTTCAAGAGGCCGTGGCGGCCCAGAATCATCAGTTCAGTAGTAATCACGTTAAGTAGGTAACTTGGTATCGATGAACTTTACTCCGGACAAAACTTCTCATTATGCCATTGTCAAATTGATCGAAATCCTTGCTTCGTTCAACTGTAGTGGACTTGTTCCAGTGGTATTAAGTAAAATTCAATCTGGCAACTCCCTTAATAATAGAAGACATATAGCACAAATAATAGCATTTGGAAATACACATTTGATGAGGACACGATATTCTGGATCGTAGCATGTGCTTATTTCCTCGTGTTACTCTTAATGAGGGGCATAAAAAAGATTATATATACAATTGCATAACTGCGCCAGCGCCTCCAAATCCCCGCACCATGCGAGGCGCCGACTTCAAATACCCTTCCCGCTATTAGCGGGACGGACCCTTCTCTAGACCCGGATGTGCCAGCTTCTCAAATGTTTGATCCCCAAATCTCTCCATATAACGAAACAAGTCTAAACACAAACTCCTGCCGAATTTTCAAGGTACGCCGTTTACTCCTGCTTTACCCTTCACTCCTGGTGTTCGTGATGTTTAGCCTTCTCCCGTTCTTCGAATGTCATATTCCACGGTTTCCGAGTCTTCGCATCATGCATCAATCGAGTCCGGTCAAAAATAGTAGCTCTGTCAAAGGAAGGAACGAATTAGCTTTCTTCTTGTAAGGCATCAAAACAAACTACCGCCTCCGTAATGTACCTTCGAAATCCCGGATCATTTTGGATTTCTCGGAACTTGTGTCATACCTTCGCTCTTGGTGTACTTCCTCGCTCGAGAGAGGAGTAGACGCATTGTAAGTGTCTAGTTGTGCAGAGATCGTGGAGCTGATATTCTGGTGCTTGCGTGATGAAAGAGGAGTGTTCATGTTGATGAGCACGAGACCACCGACGGCTGCGACAGCTGCCACGGCGACATTACGCTTTAATTGGACACTCATGTTTGATTGGTTGTCTGGGTTTAGTCTATCACGGCTTGTGGGCGAAGATTGAAGATAGGCTCAAGTCTTGAGTTATAGCCTCGGATGATGTTCAAGTGTTAAAACTGCTTGTAGTTGCTGTTTGTGGCATTTTGAAGCTCCAAACTCGAAGGCCTATATACTTGGTCGCACATGAAGCCCAGTGTTCCGACTCGTGTCAGCAATGTGTGGTGTCGTGTGGTGGTGGCTCAATTATTGCGCAACAGCATCTGAGTTCCGCGGGTGCATCGCGCGGTTCGTGGTACGAGTGGCCGCAACATCAGACCACGGAGCCCAGCGACGCCCGATACCTCCTCCTTCCGCGCCGCGTTGCTGTTGGCTCAGGTACCTGACCCCGCGGAACTCAGCCCCCGCTACCATCTGGATCATGAGATTCACCACTTTTCAGATGGAGTCGGCACAGCGAGACAAGGAATTTCGATATCTGTCTTCGGCGCGTTCCGGATTATAGGAATCTGAGGCAAATGTTTCGAGCCCGGGTCGCAATTCAGAGACGCATCTTGCGACAGCTTGTCTTGCCGCGCCTGGGGAGAATATTTTCCCGGAGTATCAGCTGAGTGTCGCTGACATAGTTGAGTCGACAATATCACAATAGTTACTGCTGCGGCCGGCTCCTGGAGCTTGGGTAGTTAAAATCTGGCTATGGCGGTTATGCTTTTGAATCCTGTTCGCTGGAAGCGATATACTTTCCTTTAATATAATTGGCATCCATTTATAAAGCGATCTCAAACACGACCTCTCTTTAGCAGCGATGATTCGCCCCAATCCAGAGACATATCGTTCTATGTCTTTTTCGCCCTCTAGGACACTGGGCTAGAATATCAATTACCAACTGAAAAGCTTCAAGAACATTGGTTGCAGCGACTGCGCGTTAATAAGTAACGTGATACTTTAGCTCCGAGGATGAATGCTTCACAGCACGTGACCGCTGGGTCTCTTTCCTGATCTTATCCGAATGTGGGTTGTTCGTGGATGCTCCTCCTCTTAACAGCTCAGCGCGATATATCCAGAGGGAGGAAGCACGCAAGTAGAGACTGATCATCGACGGAAATTGTAGCACTTTTGTCGCATGATCCTAAGAAAAAAGAAACGCAAAATGCAAAGCAGCATGAATACTCCCCAGTTCCGGCTTTTCATCCCTAAGTGAGTTTCTTGAAGGGTGTTCGGGGTCGCGCGCGAGAGCATATTCAACCACAAAAGACAAGATGAACGATTCCAACTTTGAAAATTCCACAGAAATAATTTTCACATTAACGGTACTTGATGTAGGTTATAAAGAACCATTTTTTCTTTTACTTTTTATTTTACAGCTCGGGAGGCAATGCGAAAGATGCCCTGAAATTCCCCACTAATAATTCGGGAAATCCCCCACGTTGCTGCTTCCTGCTATATAAAAAAGAGCTTTAGCAGTCAATGGTAGGGAACAGCGTAAACCAGGGAAGACTTCTTCTGAGCCGAGCATACAACCTAGCTGGAACTGATTTCTTATTCTCTACAAAGAATCCCAGCTTTGAATTCCACAAGATGCCGGAGCAATATCCAGTGGGTGTGCATTTCACCCCGCCCCCGCTACCGCCTCAAGAAGCCACTGCAGGATGGAAGATCAACCATTTGATGATACGTATTACCGATCCGGAGGCTTCTCTGCGCTTTTACAACGAATGTTTTGGTCTGCACACAATTTTCATCTTCAACACTGGCGCCTGGACCATCTACTACCTGGGTCCTCGTGATTCCTCTCTTGCCACCCTGGGAACTAGCAAAGGCTTAATAGAGCTCTACCATTTGCCCGGTGGCCCCGACCGTTACAGAAATGGCAACGAAGAAGGTGGTATGCAGGGCGGGTTCGGACACATTGGGTTCACCGTTCCTGATGTGGAGAAGGCGCTAGAGAGAGTGAAAAGCTTCGGATACGAGGTGATCAAGCCATTGGGCGAATCCAAACCGGAGCAGTACGGTGTTCCGGATTTCTTACCTCTTGATAAAGTCGACCAGGGATATCAACACGTATTCAAACAGTTGGCGTTCGTGAAGGATCCCGACGTAAGTTATGCCTTCTCTATCTGTTACATGTCCGTTTAAGACCCCAAGGCTTACGAATGATCCAGGGATATTGGGTTGAGCTTGTACCAGAGGTAGTAAAAGCCCCCTGAGGCTTCGGCAGAGGAGGTAAAGACCGTTTTGCGAATCTCTGGTTACGATGATTAGCCATCTTGAATCATTTTTTAGACAATTATATTCGGCATTCCGTACAAGGCTTGGTTGTATATCAGGGATAGATCCACGCTTATTCTGTAGAATGTGTTAATGGTGATCAAACGGAATTCCTTATCTACATAGTTGTGTATTGACATAATTATTGATACATAGAAAAGCATGTCTTCTCCTTGAGCATATTTATGCGTAAGATAATTTCGATAGAGAGCGAAAACACAATGAGCTTTACATCGAAAGTAGTGGATTGATCGTCCAATTGTGAAGCTACGCAGTCATCAGGACAGCGATATGAGCAAATTCAGCCCCTCCAAATGGAGCCTAAACAAAACGAAGGTGAGTCTCAAAATTCAAAGCTTTCCTATTTTCATCGTGAGATTCTGTTATCAGAGTGCATCGTTATAAGCTGTATTATAGTTCCGCTATTGCCGGTGTTGATATACATGCTCCTCCGTACTGCAATACTCACTCCTCGCTGTACGAGGCTTATGAGTTGCATGCTGTCCAGTGATGGCCAGGGGAACTATCTACAGGGGTGCTGCGAGGCACATAAATACAACGGTGACATCAGGAAATAACATCTCCAGATGGGGAAGGAGCAAATTAGGCCAGAATTAAAGAGTAGCTAGCAGTTACTACATCTACGTTGATTGTACGAGTTTACGAACTGCGGGGTTTGCGGGGCCTTAGGGCGTTCCCCGTACGGAGCTACCTACCTCGGAAGCCACAAATGAGGAAATAAGCTTTGAGCCCGACCCGCAATTGGTAAGATGGGATGAAGATCAGTGGGCTCAACTATATTAAACAAAACTTGTTAACCATTATGGCAACCTATGCAGGTAAAGAATTCCGAGAATTAGCCCGCTTTACGAACAGTAAGGACTGAAATCCGAAAAACATTCCGATTGTTATCGCGCTGGTCAAATGAGCTACCTTGAATTCCTTTCAACAGCTATGTACCTGTTCACAAGACTGGGATTTAATGGTCGGAATAATTACATGTTCAGTTTAGGCAACCTTTAAGCCCCCCAAAATTATTTGTTCTTCTTGTATCTCTTCAAACCTGATATATAGACTGTCCATGCTGCCCCATGGCCGCTTCTCTGGGGTGACTCCATGCAAAGAGATGGCATCAAGCACTGTCTGAGGCCCACAAAAAGGCATCCAAGAAGGTCGACAAAGAAGACAAATAGAATCTAAAAATGCTATCAAGAGGTCTCCTTGTCTTTGTCTCCTGCACCTTTGGCGTTGGGGCTCGACAACTATGGGCCAATGAACCCGCTGCCGAAGACAACATAATAATGACAGCGTATCCTATAGGAAATGGAAAGCTAGGTGGTATGTTCCTCCGGTTTAAGTCTGGTGTGACAGAAGAAAAACAAATAAACTAACAAATGCTATTAGCACTCCCCTTGGGAACCGTGGGACAGGATATCATTGTCCTGAATGAGCATAGTCTTTGGTCCGGAGGACCCTTCCAGAATTCGGTAAGTTAGATGTTCGGGGTATCCAGAATTGAAAGCCAGCTACTAAAGGATCACAGTCTTATATCGGTGGGAATCCTCCTGGACCAGTATACACCGCTCTCCCAGGAATTAGAGAAACAATATGGCAAACCCAGATAAACAGTAAGCATTCAATTTAAACATATTAATTCACCTGCTGACATGTTTCTTCCCAATTAGACGATATAAGCGCTCTGTATGGCGACCCTAATTTCTATTTCTATGGAAATTATGAAACCTTGGGAAATCTCACTGTAGCCATTGACGGTGTCACTGAATATACATCATACCGCCGGTCACTGAATCTTGAAAATGGTATCCATCAATCCACTTTCAAAGCAAATGGACATACATATACAGCGT